>JAJLRB010003129.1:0-10815 GCA_020976825.1 Odocoileus hemionus
GATGTGTCCCTGGCAACGAGACATGACTCCTGACATCACGGAATAAACACGGTTTTGAAGCGCCATCCACGTCCTAACTCAGAATATACCCAGGTTCCCGCCGCAACACGAGAAAAACCACGAGACTTCCCCCTCGCTGCCAGATGAGGCCAGATTCCCCTGCAGTGCATGCAGAGCAATTCCGTGTTCCCCTTTCAAACAAGAAAGGTGTCTGCACTTCCTGGATGGAACTTCAGAGAGTCCCCAAGAACACTGTCACAAGTCTATAGGGGCCCTGAGGTCACCGCAGCAACACGTAAAAGAGATCCGTGTACCTGAAATCATCTCAAGATGAGGCCCGATTGCGCTGCATTTGTTCCAGAGCCATCCCACATTTCCCATCAAACAAGACAAGGGACTTAACTTCCTTTAGGCAACTCCAGAGATTCCCCGAAATCAACAACCAAAGTCTAGAAGAACACCAAGTTCAGCCCCGCAAATGGAGAAAAGCTAAGTGTACACCAAATCCTCTCAAGATGAGAGCGGAATCCCTGGCACCGTCTCAAGAAGAATGAAGACATTCCACAAGCACTTTAAGATGAGGCATCTCTCAGCAGTAGGTATGTGAGGGGGAATCTAAGTTTGCTGCCTCAAGAAGAACGGACACCGAGGTGCCCTGACTCGAAATAAGGCCGGATTTCCCTGCAGTGACTTGAATGCAGGTTCGTCTTTCATCTCACAAGATGAAGGGATGTCTGAATCCCCTGTGGAGACCCTAGAGAAAGCCCTAGTTCGCCGCCTCATCTGGACGGGATGCCTCACATACCTTTGACAACGTGCAAGGAACCCCGAGTTCAATGAGCTCAATGTTTCAAAACGAGGCGATGCCTGAGTCTGCTTGAAGATTGACAGGAATTCCAATATCCCTGTGGCAACTGGAAAGGGAACCTGGGTCTCACGCCACACCTCGAGAGGCGTCCCTAATGCCCTGCCAAGCGTCGAGGAGAATATCGAGGTGTCCCAAGCAACTAGACAAGAGTCCTGACGTCGCTGAACAAACCCGAGTTTTGAAGGGCCATCCCCATCTTAACTCGAGAATATTCCCAAGGTTCCTGCTGCAACTCGAGAAAAACCATGAGACTTCTCCACACTGTGAGAAGAGGCTCGATTCCCATTCATCGATTGGAGAGTAATTTCGTGTTTCTCGTCAAAAAGAAAGGAGCCTTGACTTCCTTGATGGAACCCCAGAGAATCCCTAAGAACAGGGACACAAGTATAGAGGGACCCAGACGTCACAACAGCAACATGAAAGCATTCCATGTACCCTCATATAAACTCGAGATGAGGCCTGAATCCCCTGCATTAGATCCAGAGCCATTCTGCCATCAACATCAAACACAAGTGGCTTGTCTTTCCTTAATCAACTCCGGAGATAACCCGGGAACACCGTCCCAACTCTAGAGGAACACCAAGTTTAGCACAGCAACTCGACGAAAGCTCCGTGTACCACAAATCTAATCGAGAGAGTAGAGATGACTCCATGGGCTCGACTCACATGAATGCCAACTTTCTACAGCACCTCAAGACGAGGAGTTTCTCAGCTATAGGAATGTAAGAGAGATCCTGAGTGTGCTGCCCCAAGTGGAATGGACACCGAGATGCCCTGACTCGAAATAAGGCCGGATTTACCTGCAGTGATTGGAATGCAGGATCGTCTTTAATTTCACAAGGTGAAGGGATGTCTGAATCCCCTGTGGAGACTTTAGAGAAAGCAGTAGTTCCCCCCGCCTCATCTCGACAGGAGGCCTCACATGCCTTTGAAAATTCGAAAGGAACTTGGAGTTCAATGCTTCCAAAGGAGACGATGCCTGAATCCCATTGAAAACTGATAGGAATCCCAATATCACTGTGGCACCTGGAAAAGGAACCTGGGTCCCAAGACTCAAATAAAGAGGGGTCCCTATTGCCCTGCCAAATCGCAAGGAGAATCCCGATGTGTTCCTGGCAACGACACATAACTCCTGACATCATCACGGAATAATCACGAGTTTTGAAGGGCCATTCACGTCCTAACTCGAGAATATACCTCAGATTCCCGCCGCAACTCGAGAAAAACCACGAGACTTCCTTCTCGCTGCCAGATGAGGCCTGATTCCCCTGCAGTGCATGCAGAGCAATTCTGTGTTCCCCTTTCAAACATGAAAGGAGTCTGGACTTCCTGGATGGAACTTCGGAGAGTCCCCAAGAACACTGTCACAAGTCTATAGGTGCCCTGACGTCACCGCAGCAACACGTAAGTGATCCGTGTACACGAAATCAACCCAAGATGAGGCCCGATTGCGCTGCATTTGCTCCAGAGCCATCCCACATTCCCCATCAAACACGACAAGGGACTTAACTTCCTTTAGGCAACTCCAGAGATTCCCCGAATTCAACAACCAATGTCTAGAGGAACACCAAGTTCAGCCCCGCAAATGGAGAAAAGCTAAGTGTACTCCAAATCATCTCAAGATGAGAGCGGAATCCCTGGCACCGTCTCAAGAAGAATGAAGACATTCCACAAGCACCTTAAGATGCGGCATCTCTCAGCCGTAGGTATGTGAGGGGGAATCTAAGTTTGCTGTCCCAAGAAGAACGGACACAGAGGTGCCCTGACACAAAATAAGGCCGGATTTCCTTCAGTGACTTGAATGCAGGTTCGTCTTTCATCTCACAAGATGAAGGGATATCTGAATCCCCTGTGGAGACCCTAGAGAAAGCCCTAGTTCGCCGCCTCATCTGGACGGGATGCCTCACATCCGTTTGACAATGCGCAAGGAACCCCGAGTTCAATGAGTTCAATGTTTCAAAAGGAGGCGATGCCTGAGTCTGCTTGAAGATTGACAGGAATTCCAATATCCATGTGACAACTGGAAAGGGAACCTGGGTCTCACGCCTCACCTCGAGAGGCGTCCCTAATGCCCTGCCAAACGTCGAGGAGAATATCGAGGTGTCCCAAGCAACTAGACAAGAGTCCTGACATCGCTGAAAAAACCCGAGTTTTGAAGGGCCATCCCCATCTTAACTCGAGAATATTCCCAAGGTTCCTGCTGCAACTCGAAAAAAACCATGAAACTTTCTCCACGCTGTGAGAAGAGGCTCGATTCCCATTCATCGATTGGAGAGTAATTTCGTGTTTCTCGTCAAAAAGAAAGGAGCCTTGATTTCCTTGATGGAACGCCAGAGAATCCCTAAGAAACAGGGACACAAGTATAGAGGGACCCAGAAGTCACAACAGCAACATGAAAGCATTCCGTGTACCCTCATATCATCTCGAGATGAGGCCTGAATCCCCTGCATTAGATCCAGAGCCATTCTGCCATCAACATCAAGCACAAGTGGCTTGTCTTTCCTTAATCAACTCCGGAGATAACCCGGGAACACCGTCCCAACTCCAGAGGAACACCAAGTTTAGCACACAACACGAGGAAAGCTCCGTGATCCACAAAAATAACCTCGAGAGTAGAGATGACTCCATGGGCTCGACTCACATGAATGCCAACTTTCTACAGCACCTCAAGACGAGGAGTTTCTCAGCTATAGGAATGTAAGAGAGATCCTGAGTGTGCTGTCCCAAGTGGAATGGACACCGAGATGCCCTGACTCGAAATAAGGCCGGATTTCCCTGCAGTGATTTGAATGCAGGATCGTCTTTAATTTCACAAGGTGAAGGGATGTCTGAATCCCCTGTGGAGACTTTAGAGAAAGCAGTAGTTCCCCGCCTCATCTCGACAGGAGGCCTCACATGCCTTTGAAAATTCGAAAGGAACTTGGAGTTCAATGCTTCCAAAGAGACGATGCCTGCATCCCATTGAAAACTGATAGGAATCCCAATATCACTGTGGCACCTGGAAAAGGAACCAGTGTCCCAAGTCTCAAATAAAGAGGGGTCCCTATTGCCCTGCCAACCCTCAAGGAGAATCCCGATGTGTCCCTGGCAACGAGACATGACTCCTGACATCACGGAATAAACACGGGTTTTGAAGCGCCATCCACGTCCTAACTCCAGAATATACCCCAGGTCCCCGCCGCAACACGAGCAAAACCACGAGACTTCCCCCTCGCTGCCAGATGAGGCCAGATTCCCCTGCAGTGCATGCAGAGCAATTCCGTGTTCCCCTTTCAAACAAGAAAGGTGTCTGCACTTCCTGGATGGAACTTCAGAGAGTCCCCAAGAACACTGTCACAAGTCTATAGGGGCCCTGAGGTCACCGCAGCAACACGAAAGAGATCCGTGTACCTGAAATCATCTCAAGATGAGGCCTGATTGCGCTGCATTGGTTCCAGAGCCATCCCACATTTCCCATCAAACAAGACAAGGGACTTAACTTCCTTTAGGCAACTCCAGAGATTCCCCGAAATCAACAACCAAAGTCTAGAAGAACACCAAGTTCAGCCCCGCAAATGGAGAAAAGCTAAGTGTACACCAAATCCTCTCAAGATGAGAGCGGAATCCCTGGCACCGTCTCAAGAGGAATGAATGAAGACATTCCACAAGCACTTTAAGATGAGGCATCTCTCAGCAGTAGGTATGTGAGGGGGAATCTAAGTTTGCTGCCTCAAGAAGAACGGACACCGAGGTGCCCTGACTCGAAATAAGGCCGGATTTCCCTGCAGTGACTTGAATGCAGGTTCGTCTTTCATCTCACAAGATGAAGGGATGTCTGAATCCCCTGTGGAGACCCTAGAGAAAGCCCTAGTTCGCCGCCTCATCTGGACGGGATGCCTCACATACCTTTGACAACGTGCAAGGAACCCCGAGTTCAATGAGCTCAATGTTTCAAAACGAGGCGATGCCTGAGTCTGCTTGAAGATTGACAGGAATTCCAATATCCCTGTGGCAACTGGAAAGGGAACCTGGGTCTCACGCCACACCTCGAGAGGCGTCCCTAATGCCCTGCCAAGCGTCGAGGAGAATATCGAGGTGTCCCAAGCAACTAGACAAGAGTCCTGACGTCGCTGAACAAACCCGAGTTTTGAAGGGCCATCCCCATCTTAACTCGAGAATATTCCCAAGGTTCCTGCTGCAACTCGAGAAAAACCATGAGACTTCTCCACACTGTGAGAAGAGGCTCGATTCCCATTCATCGATTGGAGAGTAATTTCGTGTTTCTCGTCAAAAAGAAAGGAGCCTTGACTTCCTTGATGGAACCCCAGAGAATCCCTAAGAACAGGGACACAAGTATAGAGGGACCCAGACGTCACAACAGCAACATGAAAGCATTCCATGTACCCTCATATAAACTCGAGATGAGGCCTGAATCCCCTGCATTAGATCCAGAGCCATTCTGCCATCAACATCAAACACAAGTGGCTTGTCTTTCCTTAATCAACTCGGAGATAACCCGGGAACACCGTCCCAACTCTAGAGGAACACCAAGTTTAGCACAGCAACTCGACGAAAGCTCCGTGTACCACAAATCTAATCGAGAGTAGAGATGACTCCATGGGCTCGACTCACATGAATGCCAACTTTCTACAGCACCTCTCAAGACGCGAGGAGTTTCTCAGCTATAGGAATGTAAGAGAGATCCTGAGTGTGCTGCCCCAAGTGGAATGGACACCGAGATGCCCTGACTCGAAATAAGGCCGGATTTACCTGCAGTGATTGGAATGCAGGATCGTCTTTAATTTCACAAGGTGAAGGGATGTCTGAATCCCCTGTGGAGACTTTAGAGAAAGCAGTAGTTCCCCGCCTCATCTCGACAGGAGGCCTCACATGCCTTTGAAAATTCGAAAGGAACTTGGAGTTCAATGCTTCCAAAGGAGACGATGCCTGAATCCCATTGAAAACTGATAGGAATCCCAATATCACTGTGGCACCTGGAAAAGGAACCTGGGTCCCAAGACTCAAATAAAGAGGGGTCCCTATTGCCCTGCCAAATCGCAAGGAGAATCCCGATGTGTTCCTGGCAACGACACATAACTCCTGACATCACGGAATAATCACGAGTTTTGAAGGGCCATTCACGTCCTAACTCGAGAATATACCTCAGGTTCCCGCCGCAACTCGAGAAAAACCACGAGACTTCCTTCTCGCTGCCAGATGAGGCCTGATTCCCCTGCAGTGCATGCAGAGCAATTCTGTGTTCCCCTTTCAAACATGAAAGGAGTCTGGACTTCCTGGATGGAACTTCGGAGAGTCCCCAAGAACACTGTCACAAGTCTATAGGTGCCCTGACGTCACCGCAGCAACACGTAAGTGATCCGTGTACACGAAATCAACCCAAGATGAGGCCCGATTGCGCTGCATTTGCTCCAGAGCCATCCCACATTCCCCATCAAACACGACAAGGGACTTAACTTCCTTTAGGCAACTCCAGAGATTCCCCGAATTCAACAACCAATGTCTAGAGGAACACCAAGTTCAGCCCCGCAAATGGAGAAAAGCTAAGTGTACTCCAAATCATCTCAAGATGAGAGCGGAATCCCTGGCACCGTCTCAAGAAGAATGAAGACATTCCACAAGCACCTTAAGATGCGGCATCTCTCAGCCGTAGGTATGTGAGGGGGAATCTAAGTTTGCTGTCCCAAGAAGAACGGACACAGAGGTGCCCTGACACAAAATAAGGCCGGATTTCCTTCAGTGACTTGAATGCAGGTTCGTCTTTCATCTCACAAGATGAAGGGATATCTGAATCCCCTGTGGAGACCCTAGAGAAAGCCCTAGTTCGCCGCCTCATCTGGACGGGATGCCTCACATCCGTTTGACAACGTGCAAGGAACCCCGAGTTCAATGAGCTCAATGTTTCAAAAGGAGGCGATGCCTGAGTCTGCTTGAAGATTGACAGGAATTCCAATATCCCTGTGGCAACTGGAAAGGGAACCTGGGTCTCACGCCTCACCTCGAGAGGCGTCCCTAATGCCCTGCCAAGCGTCGAGGAGAATATCGAGGTGTCCCAAGCAACTAGACAAGAGTCCTGACGTCGCTGAACAAACCCGAGTTTTGAAGGGCCATCCCCATCTTAACTCGAGAATATTCCCAAGGTTCCTGCTGCAAACTCGAGAAAAAAACCATGAGACTTCTCCACACTGTGAGAAGAGGCTCGATTCCCATTCATCGATTGGAGAGTAATTTCGTGTTTCTCGTCAAAAAGAAAGGAGCCTTGACTTCCTTGATGGAACCCCAGAGAATCCCTAAGAACAGGGACACAAGTATAGAGGGACCCAGACGTCACAACAGCAACATGAAAGCATTCCATGTACCCTCATATAAACTCGAGATGAGGCCTGAATCCCCTGCATTAGATCCAGAGCCATTCTGCCATCAACATCAAACACAAGTGGCTTGTCTTTCCTTAATCAACTCCGGAGATAACCCGGGAACACCGTCCCAACTCTAGAGGAACACCAAGTTTAGCACACAACAACTCGACGAAAGCTCCGTGTACCACAAATCTAATCGAGAGTAGAGATGACTCCATGGGCTCGACTCACATGAATGCCAACTTTCTACAGCACCTCAAGACGAGGAGTTTCTCAGCTATAGGAATGTAGAGAGATCCTGAGTGTGCTGCCCCAAGTGGAATGGACACCGAGATGCCCTGACTCGAAATAAGGCCGGATTTACCTGCAGTGATTGGAATGCAGGATCGTCTTTAATTTCACAAGGTGAAGGGATGTCTGAATCCCCTGTGGAGACTTTAGAGAAAGCAGTAGTTCCCCGCCTCATCTCGACAGGAGGCCTCACATGCCTTTGAAAATTCGAAAGGAACTTGGAGTTCAATGCTTCCAAAGGAGACGATGCCTGAATCCCATTGAAAACTGATAGGAATCCCAATATCACTGTGGCACCTGGAAAAGGAACCTGGGTCCCAAGACTCAAATAAAGAGGGGTCCCTATTGCCCTGCCAAATCGCAAGGAGAATCCCGATGTGTTCCTGGCAACGACACATAACTCCTGACATCACGGAATAATCACGAGTTTTGAAGGGCCATTCACGTCCTAACTCGAGAATATACCTCAGATTCCCGCCGCAACTCGAGAAAAACCACGAGACTTCCTTCTCGCTGCCAGATGAGGCCTGATTCCCCTGCAGTGCATGCAGAGCAATTCTGTGTTCCCCTTTCAAACATGAAAGGAGTCTGGACTTCCTGGATGGAACTTCGGAGAGTCCCCAAGAACACTGTCACAAGTCTATAGGTGCCCTGACGTCACCGCAGCAACACGTAAGTGATCCGTGTACACGAAATCAACCCAAGATGAGGCCCGATTGCGCTGCATTTGCTCCAGAGCCATCCCACATTCCCCATCAAACACGACAAGGGACTTAACTTCCTTTAGGCAACTCCAGAGATTCCCCGAATTCAACAACCAATGTCTAGAGGAACACCAAGTTCAGCCCCGCAAATGGAGAAAAGCTAAGTGTACTCCAAGTCATCTCAAGATGAGAGCGGAATCCCTGGCACCGTCTCAAGAAGAATGAAGACATTCCACAAGCACCTTAAGATGCGGCATCTCTCAGCCGTAGGTATGTGAGGGGGAATCTAAGTTTGTCCCAAGAAGAACGGACACAGAGGTGCCCTGACACAAAATAAGGCCGGATTTCCTTCAGTGACTTGAATGCAGGTTCGTCTTTTTCATCTCACAAGATGAAGGGATATCTGAATCCCCTGTGGAGACCCTAGAGAAAGCCCTAGTTCGCCGCCTCATCTGGACGGGATGCCTCACATCCGTTTGACAATGCGCAAGGAACCCCGAGTTCAATGAGTTCAATGTTTCAAAAGGAGGCGATGCCTGAGTCTGCTTGAAGATTGACAGGAATTCCAATATCCATGTGACAACTGGAAAGGGAACCTGGGTCTCACGCCTCACCTCGAGAGGCGTCCCTAATGCCCTGCCAAACGTCGAGGAGAATATCGAGGTGTCCCAAGCAACTAGACAAGAGTCCTGACATCGCTGAACAAACCCGAGTTTTGAAGGGCCATCCCCATCTTAACTCGAGAATATTCCCAAGGTTCCTGCTGCAACTCGAAAAAAACCATGAAACTTTCTCCACACGCTGTGAGAAGAGGCTCGATTCCCATTCATCGATTGGAGAGTAATTTCGTGTTTCTCGTCAAAAAGAAAGGAGCCTTGATTTCCTTGATGGAACGCCAGAGAATCCCTAAGAACAGGGGACACAAGTATAGAGGGACCCAGAAGTCACAACAGCAACATGAAAGCATTCCGTGTACCCTCATATCATCTCGAGATGAGGCCTGAATCCCCTGCATTAGATCCAGAGCCATTCTGCCATCAACATCAAGCACAAGTGGCTTGTCTTTCCTTAATCAACTCCGGAGATAACCCGGGAACACCGTCCCAACTCCAGAGGAACACCAAGTTTAGCACACAACACGAGGAAAGCTCCGTGATCCACAAATAACCTCGAGAGTAGAGATGACTCCATGGGCTCGACTCACATGAATGCCAACTTTCTACAGCACCTCAAGACGAGGAGTTTCTCAGCTATAGGAATGTAAGAGAGATCCTGAGTGTGCTGTCCCAAGTGGAATGGACACCGAGATGCCCTGACTCGAAATAAGGCCGGATTTCCCTGCAGTGATTTGAATGCAGGATCGTCTTTAATTTCACAAGGTGAAGGGATGTCTGAATCCCCTGTGGAGACTTTAGAGAAAGCAGTAGTTCCCCGCCTCATCTCGACAGGAGGCCTCACATGCCTTTGAAAATTCGAAAGGAACTTGGAGTTCAATGCTTCCAAAGAGACGATGCCTGCATCCCATTGAAAACTGATAGGAATCCCAATATCACTGTGGCACCTGGAAAAGGAACCAGTGTCCCAAGTCTCAAATAAAGAGGGGTCCCTATTGCCCTGCCAACCCTCAAGGAGAATCCCGATGTGTCCCTGGCAACGAGACATGACTCCTGACATCACGGAATAAACACGGGTTTTGAAGCGCCATCCACGTCCTAACTCCAGAATATACCCCAGGTTCCCGCCGCAACACGAGCAAAACCACGAGACTTCCCCCTCGCTGCCAGATGAGGCCAGAGATTCCCTGCTGCAGTGCATGCAGAGCAATTCCGTGTTCCCCTTTCAAACAAGAAAGGTGTCTGCACTTCCTGGATGGAACTTCAGAGAGTCCCCAAGAACACTGTCACAAGTCTATAGGGGCCCTGAGGTCACCGCAGCAACACGAAAGAGATCCGTGTACCTGAAATCATCTCAAGATGAGGCCTGATTGCGCTGCATTGGTTCCAGAGCCATCCCACATTTCCCATCAAACAAGACAAGGGACTTAACTTCCTTTAGGCAACTCCAGAGATTCCCCGAAATCAACAACCAAAGTCTAGAAGAACACCAAGTTCAGCCCCGCAAATGGAGAAAAGCTAAGTGTACACCAAATCCTCTCAAGATGAGAGCGGAATCCCTGGCACCGTCTCAAGAGGAATGAAGACATTCCACAAGCACTTTAAGATGAGGCATCTCTCAGCAGTAGGTATGTGAGGGGGAATCTAAGTTTGCTGCCTCAAGAAGAACGGACACCGAGGTGCCCTGACCGAAAAATAAGGCCGGATTTCCCTGCAGTGACTTGAATGCAGGTTCGTCTTTCATCTCACAAGATGAAGGGATGTCTGAATCCCCTGTGGAGACCCTAGAGAAAGCCCTAGTTCGCCGCCTCATCTGGACGGGATGCCTCACATACCTTTGACAACGTGCAAGGAACCCCGAGTTCAATGAGCTCAATGTTTCAAAACGAGGCGATGCCTGAGTCTGCTTGAAGATTGACAGGAATTCCAATATCCCTGTGGCAACTGGAAAGGGAACCTGGGTCTCACGCCACACCTCGAGA
>JAJLRB010003130.1:0-10812 GCA_020976825.1 Odocoileus hemionus
CATTGACCTCCAATTGCAATCTGTGGCTTCACAAAAGACTATAGATGGAGTATTCACCACAAAGGACAATGCACAAATTTTTGATATGTGGCATTCCTCCACCCATTGTGATCTGAGACCATACGCATGCACCTGTATGTTGTAGTCCTGAAATAGACCTCAGGTGTGAGTCTTGGATACAAAACTCCATTATCCTCTGGATCGGAATATTCACGCACCACTGTTATTGAATGGACAGCACTTTCTGGTATGATATGGGGCATGACATAAACTCTTTATGATCATGCACAGGCCTATGATATGTATTGACTATCACTGTGCTAGTAAAAGTTATTTATGAAATCAATTATGCAGATATTATATGAATATCACACATACTGCTTTCATGAGAAAAGCAACGTCTACACATGACATCGCTCAACACACTATATTTGACATCACAGTCACTGTATTTGTGCCATAACTGCAGATGACACACACGTGTGTATCGATGTACCTCTATTGCTGTCGATGACATCAGAACAAGTATGTAAGTCATGACATTGGGCACACATTGATCATGACATCATTACACACTTCATACCATGACATCACATTCACACTTTATGATGATATTTCAGGCAATGATCAGTACTTTAGGACATCACAAACACTGCATTCATGACATCAGATCCCCCTCCATATGACATCACGCATCCACGGTTTATGACATCTCATTCCCTGTATATCTGTGAGCATCATAGCAACATCCATCTGTCCCATCACATCCACTATGGTTTCTGAATTCATATCCATATATTTGACATGAAACACACCGTGTAAAGAGAGTAGAACCCACTCTATCTGACAGCTACTAAAACTCCATAATCTGCATCAGTGTGATGACACCCACTCTATCAATGATATAACACAACACTGTATGTAGGACACCACACGCATACTATATGTATCGGAACAATATGCGAGTATTATCTATGCCATCACACCCACGCTGAGTGACATAAGTTCACTCTATTCGTGACATCAAATCTTCTTTCTTCTCACATCATACCTTTATATTGACAGCAAATCCACTCTACCAGTGTCATCACACACACAGATTATTGATCATAATAACCCCCATTGTATGTATGATACCACAGCCACAATGTCTATGACATCTTATGAACTACATATGACATTCTAAGAACATTATCACTCTGTATGATATCACACCCTGTCTCTATGACATCACACCCACTGTTCTCATGTCATCAATCCCAGTAGTATATCTGACATTGCATCCCCTGTACCTGGGTCATTTACTGAGTATATTGATTATACCACACCAGCATTATGTGTGATATCAAACCCACTGTAGGTATGACATCCTGTGATTAATTTGTGACCTAACACCCACTCTTAATGACATCACAAGTCTGTATTCATGGAAACACATGCAATCGTTTCAGGACACCACACCAACTGTATATGACATCACATACACTCTACTTGTGACATCACAGCCACTGTAATTAGTGACAAGACACCTACTAAGCTTTGAGACAACTATACATCCAGTAAAAATAAACGTCGCAAAAAGAAAAAAAAATAACTTGCACTTATTATGAACAGGGAACACTGGCACTGTATCGATGATGTCATGGCACATACTACGTTTAGGACATCATAACGCACTATAATACGGTTCTCACCCACACTCTGTGTGTATGACCTACACAAGCTCGTTATGTCCTGTCTTTGAAACTCGTTTCATAACTGCCATCACATCCACTCTATATGTCATCACACCCCACTTTGGTCAACGCCATCACACCAACTATGTAAGAGATTCACAGGTGGCATATGTTATGCCATCAGATGCAGTACACATGACATCATATCCACACTCTATGACAACAATCCTCAGTATTTATGACATCACATGCAGCTCTATTCATGACATCACATGCATTACATACGATATGACATTTCACTACTGTGTATGATATCACAGTCCACTATAATAGGGTGACATCATAAAAGTCAATGACTCTATCTATGACATCACACACTCTACCTTTACGACTTATCTACTTTATATGGCATCACAACACAGTTATGAGAACAGAACCATTGTGTACTTCACAGACACCATATCTGATATCACACCCACAGTATCTGTGTTCACACAGGAAAATTGTATCATTTTATCAAACCCAGGGTATGTATGGACATTCTCAGCCTCCAGCTCTATATGTTATATGAATCATATGTAATTAATCCTATGACATCACATCCGCTCTTTTACGACATCACACCACTTTATTTATGACGAAATCACGATCCACTATATCTGACCTCATCCAACTAAACTGTGATCTGTGTCGGCACATCCACCCAGTATTATCTAAGGCTTAATATCACAACCATTAATATATATTATATCACATCCATGTATATGTGATTGACATTCTATACGTGCACTATATTTATTGACATCAAACGACCCAGTCCTGTATAACAATCACAATCACATCTGTGTTGGCTGACACACACTCGCCTATGTATGAAATAACATTTGCACTGTAGATGGTCATCCACATCCTTTTTTCTTTTAAACAGCAAACCACCGTTATTAATTGATTTTCACGTCCACATCAGACATGAACATACATCCCACTATATGAGACAGCACACCCACTGTATCTTTGCCATCCAAAACATCTCCACTGTTTATGCACGCCCCAATTTTATGTAACATCACATAACCAGACTACTATGTGTGACATCAGTTTGCAGTCTAATAACATTAACATCGTAATCGCTTAAGTCTACACAATAACTGGTACTTACTGATGACATCTCGAACCTCTATGTATGTCTGAGAAAGACGCCCACATCCAGTATGTAGGGCGTATATTGTTCACTTATACATGTGACGCATCAAGCAAATAATCTGTGTCAGTCACACCGACGCTGTGTATGGACCACGTCAACACATACCTTTGAATGACAACACACTCTGCGTATGATAGCATCTTTGCACTGTAACACATCACATCTACTCACGTTACAGACATACTGCAACCACCATTTTCTAAGGCATCACAGCACAGTATATTTGACATCGGTATCCAACAGTATTCTCTTGTCTTCACAGTCCATTTTTATTGGATGGATATCACAATCAATTGTGTACTGCTACTGAGATTGCTGTAGATTCCGCTATATATGATGACATCCGATATCCCATCTGTAATACAATACATATAATCGTACTAATTTTTGTTACCTCACAACCACTGTATCAGTGTCCTCATCACCCACTCTTTCAATTAATCGACACCCTTTGTATGTATGTACTATCCACATCCCCTGTTTGCGTGCCATTCATAAACACTGCTTTAAGGACACTCACTTCCACATTTTATGACAGGACACCACACATTTTTAATGAATTATCGCATGACACTGTATTCAATGATCTTCTCGTCCAAAGATATCTGACTTTGAATACTACTCTACCTCGTGTCATCACAACCACTCTAATGGTGATATCTAAGTACCATATACTGTACGTCTAGGACTTACTCCACAATTTTGTTATGACATTCTTACGTCACACCTATACAAGTTAATACGTCCGACAATCCAATCTTTTGATATGATACTTCAACATAAATTTGCAGTCATCGCCATTGACTCGCCATTGCAATTCGTTGGCAGCTCTTCGGACAATCACAATCACACAAACACTATAGACGAGAGGATCAACAACTCATGACAACACAAATGTTCATATCTGCCATCTCACCCATTGTATCTGAGACTACATCATCCTGTTATGCGTTGTCCCATGAAACACCAGTTGTAAATTCAAATGATACCAACACCATTTCTCTGGACGATTATTATACACCAACTCTCGTGAATGAACTCGCACAGCTCTAGATCAGGCATGATCATGAGCAATTGACACATTAAATAAAACTCTTGTATGGACATCACACCCAGGCCCTCTATATGTATGACAGTCCACAGCTAGTATGTATATTATATGACATCATATGCAATATTTATGATATCACACATACTGCTTTCATTTGAGAAAGCAACGTTCACTTTGCACCACTGCACAGCATGACATGACTCGCACACACTATATTTGTACATTCAACATGGTCACTGTATTTGTGTTAGCCGATAACACAGATGACACTCACGTGTGTATACGATGTACCGCTGCGGTCGATGTCATCAAAAAGTATTAAGATCATTACACACACATATACATCCTACCACATCTCAGACATCAACATTCACACTGTAATACAATTCAGACTTAACAGCACAAACACTGCTTTCATGACACAGATCCCCTCCATCTACAACACATCCACGTTATGACATCTCATTCCCCTATAGCTTGACTTCAGAGCATCTCCACTGGCCAAGCACACCACTTTGTCTGAATCCAGTGCCACTAGATGACCGCAAAAAAAACACCACGTGAAATAAGTACAACCTCGCTAGCGACCGCAGAAACTCCATAAATCTGCTCATGTTTATACACCCACTCTAGCAAAAATATTATACACACTCTATAGATCACAGACACATTCTAATCTGCGTCCGATCATATATATGCTTACGACCCTCCGAGGAAGAAATTGCTCCGAAGCGTCATCAACGCGAAGCTTTGTTGCTCACATCAACCCGTGATATCGACACTAAATCACTCTACCAGTCATCACACTCAATTTTGATCATATAACCCCCATGGTATTATATACCACAGCCACAAAGTCTTTGACATCTTATGGAACTACATATGACAACACACCCACTCTGTATGATTATCCACACCACTCTATGACAGCACACCACTGTTTCATGTCATCAACGCAGTATAGTAGTCTGACATCGCGCATCCCCTGTACCTGGGTTCATTATGAGTATATGAATAAACCACACCAGCATTATGTGTGATATCAACCCACTGAAATGAACATCCTGTGATTAAATTTGTGAACTAACACCCACTCTATGTATGACATCACAAGTCTGTATTCAAGGCAAACTTATGCAATCGTTTGCATGGACACCCACACCCACCTGTATATGACATCTCATACAACTCTACTTGTGACATCTCAGCCACTGTAATTTATGACAAGGAGCACCATACTAAGCTTTAGACAACTTCCTCAGTAAAATATCACCGCACTTGGTATATGAAGCAGGAAAACACTACACTGTATCCGATGTCATGGCACTACGCGTTTAGGACATCATATCACTATATACGTTCTCGACCCACACTTGTGTTACGGACTACACAGCTCTATGTCTGTCATGAAACCCGTTCTAACTGCCAGCACATCCACGCTATATGTCATCAACACCCACTTTGTCGACGCCCATCACACCAACTATGTAGGAGATCACAGGTGTGCATATGTATTGGCCCATCACGATTTGCAGTTACAACATGACATCATAACCAACCTATGGACCACAATCCTCAGTATTTATGACATTCATATGCATGTATGCATGGACATCACACGCATTAAAACTTTACGATATGACATTTCATTACTGAGTATGATATCTCAGTCACTGTATATTGTGACATCAAATAAAATGACTCTATCTATGATCATAACACATCTACTTTACGACTTATCGACTTTATATAGCAGCACTCACAGTGTTATGAGAACAGAACCTTTGTAGCTATCACAGACACCATATATGATAATCCACAACACTGTAATCTGTGTTATCACAGCAAATGTATCAATGATTTATCAATAACCCAGTGTATGTATGACATCACCTCCAATACTGTATGAAATCATGTAAGTTATACCTATGAATCACATCCATCTTTTACGACATCACACCACTTTTATTTATGACATCCACGGCCTCATATATCTTGACCTCCACTTCAACTGGAGCTGTTGGCGTCACATCCTTTTAATACGATGTATATACAACCTTTAGCTATATATGATATCAACATCCAGTATACCTTTGATATCCTATGCACTATATTTATGACAATCACACCAATCTGTTATAACCATCTAACCTCTGTGTTGCTGACACCCACCTCGACCAATGTATGTTATCATTTGAACTAGTAGATGCATCACATCCTCTTTATAAACAGGCCAAAAACACAGTATTTATATGATTGTCACATCACATCAGACATGACCGTCAACACCCACGATATGAGACAGCACTACACACTGTATTTTTGCCTGATCAAAAACTCTCCACTGATATCACACCCCACTTTTATGTGACATCACACCCACTATATGTGTGACATCAGTTGCACTCTATAACATCACATCTACTCCTTAAGTCTTTCACACTACTTTACTTATGGCGCTCACAACTTCTATGTATGAAACCCACATCCCAGTATGTAGGGCAATATATACCCTAGCACATGTGACATCACAGCAAATAATCTGTTCATCATCACTCGACTGTATTGACCACGTCACAACCTACTCCTTGAATGACATCACAACTGCGTTATGTGCAGCATCATTTGCCATGTGGAAGACAACATTCCTCACGTTATGGACATCAAAACCACCATTTCTAAGGCAATCAACACGCACTATATATTGACATCTTATCCACAGTAATCTATGCATTACATCCACTGTATTGATGATATCAGAACAAGTGTACCTATGAGAATCTCATCGCGCATATATGATACAGTATATCCATTGTATACAATAACATATTCACTAGTATTTTACCTCTCAACAACTTCATCTGTGTCTCACACCCAACTTTTCCATCTTTATCACACCCTTTGTATGTATGACCACACACCCCTGTTTGGTACCCATCATAAGACACTATTAAGGCATCACGGTCACATTTAGCATATGACACCACATTTATTTATGTCATAGCATGCACTGTACTCATGACATCAACTCCAAATAATATCTGACATTGATCCTCTGTATTCTTGGTTCAGTCACAACCACTGTAATGATGACCTCAGACCAACTGTTACGTTAGGACCATCACACTTCCATTATGTATGACATCTTAGGCCACTATACAAAAACGTCGATCATCCACTCTATATGGATTCAACCATTGCAGTCATCGCATTACCTCCATTACATTCGTGGCATCACAAACACTATTAGATCACACAATCACACACATGGACAACACAAAAACAATGTTATATCTTGCCATCTCACCATTGGTATCTGAGACTACCATCCAATGTATGCTTGTCACTCAAACCAGTGTATCATGGTTACCACTCCCATTCTTGGACGATATCACACACACTCTATGAATGACAGCACTTTTCAGGATGAATGACATGACATAAACGCTTTATGACATCACAGCCTATATGTATGACATCACAGCTAGTATATTTATGACATCATATGCAATATATATGATATCACACATACTGCTTTTTCATGAGAAAGCAACGTCTACACATGACATCTCACACACTATATTTGACATCACTGTCACTGTATTTGTGCCAGTTAACACAGATGACACACACTTGCGTGTGTATCGATGTACCTCTGTGTCGTCGATGACATCAGAACAAGTATGTAAGTCATGACAGGGCACACATATGAACATCATACACATTCTACATGACATCACATTCACACTTTATGATTCAATGATCAGTAATTTAGGACATCACAAACACTGCATTCAATGGACATCAGATCCCCTCCATATGACATCACATCCATGGTTTATGACATCTCATTCCCTATATCTGTGAATCAGAGCAACTCCATCTGTCCATCACACGTATCCACTATGGTTCTGAATTCATATCCACTATATTTGACATGAAACACACGTGTAAAGAGAGTACAACCACTCTATCTGACAGCAATAAACTCCATAATCTGCATCAGTGTGATGACACCCACTCTATCAATGATATAACACACACTGTATGTAGGACACCACTCATACTATATGCATCGAACAATATGCAGTATATATGCCATCACACTCCCGCTGAGTGACATAAATTTCACTCTATTCGTGACATCAAATCTTCTTTTTCTCACATCATACCCTTTATATCTGACAGCAAATCCACTTACCTGTGTCATCCACACATAATTATTGATCATATAGACCCCATTGTATGTATGATACCACAGCACAATGTCTATGAATTTATGAACTACATATGACATCACATCCACTCTGTATGATATCACACCACTCTATGACATCACACCCACTCTTCTCTCATGTCATCAACGCAGTATATCTGACATCGCATCCCCCCTGTACCTGGGTCATTACCACTGAGTATATTGATTATACCCACAACCAGCATTATGTGTGATATCAAGCCCACTGTAGGTATGACATCCTGTGATTAATTTGTGACCTAACACCCACTCTTTATGACATCACAAGTCTGTATTCATGGCAACACATGCAATCGTTTCATGACACCACACCAACTGTATATGACATCACATACACTCTAATTGTGACATCACGGCACTGTAATTATGACAAGAACTACTAAGCTTTAGACAACTACTCAGTAAAAAATAACATCGCACTTGCTTTTATATGAACGGGAAACACTACACTGTATCGATGTCATGGCACAAACTACGTTTAGGGACATCATTTATCCCACTATATACGTTCTCACCCACACTCTGTGTATGACTACACAAGCTCTATGTCTGTCTTGAAAAACTCGATCTGAAACTGCCATCACATCCCACTCTATATGTCATCACACCCACTATGTCGACGCCATACACCAACTATGTAGGAGATCACAGGTGGCATATGTATGCCATCAGATGCAGTTAAACTATGACATCATATCCACACTCTATGACAACAATCCTCAGTATATTTTATGACATCACATGCACTGTATTCATGACATCACACGCATTACATGGGGACAATATGACATTTCATCTACTGTGTATGATATCACAGTCACTATATAGGGTGACAATATAAATGACTTATACTATGACATCACAACAGCTCTACTTTACGACTTATCTACTTTATATGGCATCACACACAGTTATGAGAACAGAACCATATGTGTACTTCACAGACCAAACCTTATATCTGATATATCACAAACCCACAGTATCTGTGTTATCACAGAAAATGTATCAGTTTTATCAAACCAGTGTATGTATGACATCACCTCCACTATATGTATGAAATCATATGTAATACCTATGACATATCACATCCACTCTTTACGATCATCACACCAGTGACACTTTTATTTATGACATCACGTTCCACTATATCTATGACCTCTACCCATCAACTGGATCTGTGTCGTCACATCCAGTTTATCGATGATATCACAACCAATATATATATGATATCACATCCAGTATAATGTTTGACATCCTATGCACTATATTTATGACATCACACCAGTCTGTATAACATCACAAACCTCTGTGTTGCTGACACACACCACTCGGCCTATGTATGATATCATTTGCACTGTAGATGGCATCACATCCTCTTTAAAACAGCAAACCACAGTATTAATGATTTCACGTCCAATCAGACATGACGTCACAACCCACTATAATGAGACAGCACACACACTGTATCTTTGCCATCAAAACCTCTCCACTGATATCACGCCCAATTTTATGAAACATCACACCCACTATATGTGTGACATCAGTTGCACTCTATAACATCACATCTACTCCTGAAGTCTTCACACTACTGTACTTATGACGTCACAACTTCTATGTATGAAACCACATCAGTATGTAGGGCAATATATACCCTATACATGTGACATCACAGCAAATAATCTGTGTCATCACACCGACTGTATTGACCACGTCACACCTACTCCTTGTATGACATCACACTCTGCGTATGTGTAGCATATTTGCACTGTGGAAGACAACACATCCTCACGTTACGACATCAAACCACCATTTCTAAGGCATCACGCACACTATATTTGACATCATATCCACAGTATCTCTGTCATCACATCCACTCTATTGATGATATCACAACAAGTGTATCTATGAGATCTCATCCGCTATATATGAGGACATCGTATCCATTGTATACAATACATATTCACTAGTTTTGTTACCTCACAACCACTGTATCTGTGTCTCACACCCACTCTTTCCATCTTATCACACCCTTTGTATGTATGACCTCACACCCCTGTTTGCGTACTCATCATAAATCACTATTTAAGGCATTCACAGTCCACATTTTTATGTCCACATTTTATATGAACCACATTATTTATGACATCGCATCCACTGTACTCATGACATCACTCCAAATATATCTGACATTGCATCCACTGTATCTGTGTCATCACAACCACTCTAATGATGACCTCAGACCAACTGTACGTATGACCATCACACCCATTTTATGTATGACATCTTAGGCACTATACAAAACTTCGCATCCACCTTTATGACTTCAAACATGGCAGTCATCGCATTACCTCCATTGCATTGTGGCATCACAAACACTATAGATGAGATCACACACATGACAACACAAATGTTATATCTGCCATCTCACCCATTGTATCTGAGACTACATCCACTGTATGCTTGTCCTCAAACCCAGTGTATCAATGATACCACCACCCACTCTCTGGACGATATCACAACACACTCTATGAATGACAGCACATTCAGGATGAATGACATGACATAAAACTCTTTATGACATCACAGCCCTATATGTATGACATCACAGCTAGTATATTTATGA
>JAJLRB010003131.1:0-10808 GCA_020976825.1 Odocoileus hemionus
TTCAAAATTCGTTTTTTTTCATTGGTGAGGACTTCCTGTCCATTTGTGACACACCTCGGATTCCCCCTCGAGGTTGGCAGTGCATAGGGACCCTCTTTTGGTGAGGCAGGAGACCAATACCCTTTCCATTGCCAGGGGGATTTTGGGGGATCCTATCAATTTTCAAGAGAACAGGCATTTTCCCCTTTTTGAAGCATAAAATCCGTTCCCCCCCGGGGTTTTTAAAAGGATGTCGGGCCCCCTGTCGAGATGAGGGGACCTAGGCTTTTCCTGGGGTCTCCTGAGGAGATTCAGACACCCTTCATTTTGGAGATGAAAGACGACCTGCAATCAAGACACTGCGTTAAACCGCTTCTTTCGACTCAGGGAATTCAGTGTCCTTTCCCCACTTGTGCGAAAATTTCGGGGCCCCTCTTACGTCCCTTTGCTGAAGAAGCCTCCTCTTGAGTCTTGTGGAAAGGTGGTAACTTTTGATCGAACCCGGGAATCAGCCTCATCCGAGCCCTTTTGGGGTACACAAGCTTTCCTTGAGTTGCGTGCTGAACTTGGTTTTCCAGATTTGGGTAAGGTGTTCTGGGGGAAACCCTGGATTTGTCAAAAGAAGAAAGCCACTTTCGTGTTTGAGGGGGAACGGGGATGTCTCGGGACCCAATGTAGGAATCGGGCCTCATCTCGATTGATTGCCATACAGGGAGCTCGTTCCGTTGCGTTGACCAAGGTACCCTTAGATTTGTGAGAGTGAAATTGGGGACTCTCGTTTTCCATAAAGGAAAGAAAGGCTTCTACATTTTGATGGGGAAAAACAAATTTGCTCGGAAAGAAATGCGGGGGATCGGGCCCCCTCACTGGGAGGGGGTTCTCAGGGGCTTTTCTTATTGGGGTTGGAACCGGGGGTATATTCCAGTTTCGCGGGATCTCCCTTCAAAACTCGTGTTTGTTCAGCGACATCAAAACTCCTTCTTTTTCAAGGGACACCTAGTGATTCTCCCAGGGGGTTGGCAGGGCAAAAGGACGCTTCTTGAGGTGAGCGGGAAACCAAATATTTCCTTTTCCAGTTGCCCAAGGATATTGGGATTTTTACAATTTTAAGAGATCGGCATCGTCTCCTTTTGAAGATTTAACTCCGCTTGCCTGTCAGGGGCAAAGGATGTAGGTACCTTGACAATGAGGTGGGCCTAAGGATTTCATTAGGGGCTTCACAGGGGGTTTAGACATCACTATATCTTTTAGATGAAAGACGACCTGCATTCAAGCAGGAAATTGGACCTTCTTTCGATCAGGGCATCTCGTGTCCATTCCACTTGAGGCAGCAAATTCAGGGTCCCACCCACCATACCTAGGGCTGATAGAAGCCTCCCTTTGAAGGTCTTGTGGAAGGTTGACATTCCTCTTGAGACTAAGCAGGAATCACTCTGATATTGAGACAATTAGGGTACAGGGAGCTTTCCTCGAGTTATTGTGCTGAACTTGGTTTTTCCTCTAGACTTCGGAGGTGTTCTGGGGAATCTCTGGTGTTGCCTAAAGGAAGTCAAGCACCTTGTCATGTTTGATGGGAACGCGGATGGCTCTGGAGTAAATGCGGGGGAATTGGCCTCATCTTGAGTTGATTTGGGTACACGAAGCTCTTTCTTGTTGCTGTGGTGACCTCAGGTCTTCTAGATTTGTGCAGTGTTCTTGGCTCTCTGGGGTCCATCAAGGAAGTCAAGTCTCCTCTCTTGTTTGAGGGGGAACACGGAATTGCTCTGCACGCAATGCAGTTGAATCGGGCCTCATCTCTCGGCGGGGGGAATTCTCATGCTTTTCCTCGAGTTGCGGGGGGAATCTGTAGTATAATTCTCGAGTTACGGGGGAGATGGCTCTTCAAACTCGGGTTTGTTCAGCGACGTCAGACTCCTGCTAGTTGCGAGGGGCACCTAAGGATTCCCTTCGAGGCTTGGCAGGGGTATAGGGACCTTCTCGAAATGAGGCAGGAGACCCAGGTTTTCCCTTTCCTGTTGCCACAGATATTGGGATTCCTATCAATTTTCAAGAGGAGTCAGGCATTCTGATCTTTTTAAGCATTGAACGCCGCGTGCCTCTCGAGGGGTCAACGAATGTGAGGCCTCCTGTCGAGATGAGCGGGAACCTAGGGGTTCTCTATGGTCTCCACAGGGGATTCAGACATACGTTCATCTTTTGGGGATGAAAGAGACCTGCATTCAAGCAGGAAATCCGGGCTTCTTTCGAGTCAGCATCTCATGTCCATTCCACTTGAGGCAGCAAACTCAGGGTCCCTCTCACATACCTACTGCTAAGAAAGTTTCCTCTTGAGGTCTTGTGGAAAATTGGCATACCTCTTGAGTCGAAGTCAGGGAATCACTCTAATCTTGAGACGATTTGGTGTACAACGGAGCTTTCCTCAGTTGCTGTGCGGAACTTGGTGTTCCTCTACACTCTGGGTGGTGTTCTCGGGAATCTCTGGAGTTGCCCAAAGGAATAAAGCCACTTGTCATGTTTGATGGGAATGCAGGATGGCTCTGGGGCCAATGCAGGGGAATCGGGGCCTTATTCTCGATTGATTTGGTGTACAAAGGAGCTCTTTTGCACTGCTGCGGTAACCTCGGGACCCCGTAGACTTGTGACGGGCCCCTTGGGGACTCTCGGAGTTCCATCAAGGAAGTCAAGTCTCCTTACATATTTGATGGGGATCACGCAGTTGCTCTGCACGCAATGCAGGGAAATCAGGCCTCATCTCGCAGCGAGGGGCATTCTCTTGGTTTTTCCCCGATTGCAGTGGGAACCTGAGGTATAGTCTCGAGTTATGGAGGGGATGGCCCTTCAAAACTCGGTCTTTTCATTGATGTAAGAACTCCTTCCATTTGTGGGGGACACTTCGGGAAATCTCCTCGAGGTTGGCAGTGCCTACGAACGCCTCTTGAGGTTCAGCAGTAGACCAACTATCCCTTCCGGGTTTCCACGGGATATTTGGATTCCTATCAATTTTCAAGAGGATCAGGGATCGTCTCCTTTTGAACACTGAAATCCGCTTAACCCTCGAGTGTCAAAGGGATGTGAGGCCTCCTGTCGAGATGAGGCAGGGAACTTGGGCTTTCTTTAGGGTCTCCACAGGGGGTTCCGACATCCCTTCAACTTGTGAGATGAACGACGACCCTGCATTCAAGCCACTGCGGGAAATCACGCCTTCTTTTTGATCAGGGCATCTCGGAGTCAATTCCACTTGATCAGCAAACTCAGGTCCCTCCCACATACCTGTGGGGAGAAAAACCTCCCCTTGACTGCTTTTTGGGAAAATTGGCATACCTCTTGAGTCACAGGGCCCGGGAATCACAGTCATCTCGAGACGATTTGGTGAACACGGAGATTTCCTCGAGTGCTGTGCTGAACTTGTGTTCCTCTAGAATTTGGACGTGTTTCTCGGGAATCTCTAGGGGTTTCCTAAAGGAAGTCAAGCCACTGGACGTGTTGATGGGAAATGCAGGAAGGGTCTGGAGCCAAAACAGTGGAAATGGGTCCCATCTCAAGTTGATTGGGGTACATGAGTAATTAGCATTGCTGCGGGGACCTCAGTCCCTCTATCTTGTGACAGTGTTCTGGGGGATCCCTGGAGTTCACCCTCAAGCAAGTCAAGGCTCCCTACGTTTTGATGGGGAACACGGAATTGCTCTGCACGCAATGCAGGGGAATAGGGCCTCATCTCCCTTCGAGGGGAAGTCTCATGTTTTTTCTCGAGTTGCGGTGGAACTTGGGGGTAAATTCTGGGTTACGCGGGGATGGCCCTTCAAAACACGTTTTTTGTTCAGTGACGTCAGGACCCCTTTGTCAAGTTACGGGGGACAATTAAAGGATCTCCTAAAGGGCTTAGCGGGCAATAGGGACGCTTTTTCGAGGTGAGGCGGAGACCCAGGGTCCCTTTCCAGTAAACCCCATGGATATTGGGATTTCTATCATATTCAAGAGGAGTCAGCCTCCCTCACATTTGAAGCATTGAACTCCCCATGCCTCTCGAGGTGTCAAAACGATGTGAGGGCCTCCTGTCGAATGAGGCGGGACCTAGGTTTCTCTAGGGGCTCCACATGGGGCTCAGACATCCTTTCATCTTGTGAGATGAAAGACAACCTGCATTTAAGCCACTGCAGGGAAATCCAGCCTTCTTTCGAGTCATGGCATCACGGTTCCATTCCACTTGAGGCAAACAAATTTTAGGGTCCCTCCCACATACCTATTGCTGAGAAAGCCTCCTCTTGAGGTGCTTGTGGAAAGTTGGCATATCCCTTGAGTCAAAGCCATGGAATTGGCTCTCATCCTAAAGTTTGGTTACAGGGGAGCTTTCCCCCCGATTGCTGTGCTTAACGTATTTCCCTCTGACTTGGGCGTTTTCTCCGGAATTCGGAGTTGCCTAAAGAAGTCAACCCACGTTCATGTTTTGATGGGGAACGCGGGATCGCTCTGGGGGCCATTCAGGGAATCGGGCCCCTCATCTCGATTTGATTTGGGAACCTGGGTTATTCCGAGTTATGGGGGGGATGGCCCTTAAAAAACTCGGTTTTTCACGACGCAGGACTCCTCTAGTTTTGGGGGACATGTCCGGAACTTTTCGAGGCCCTTCGCAGGGCAATAGGGCCCTTTCTCGAGGTAAGGCAGGAGACCCTGGGTTCCTTCCGTTGCCACGGGGATTTTGGGGTTTCCACAATTTTCAAGAGAATCACGCACCCTCTCCCTTTTGGGAACATTAATTCTCTTCCCCGCGAGTGTCAAGGGATGTGAGGCCTCCTGTCCAGATAGGCTGGGACCGGGGCTGTTCAAAGCGTCCCCAAAGGGGGATTCAGACTTTCCTCCTTCGGGAAAATTTTTGACGGGATGATTCCAATGCTTCCTCAGCATTCTTTGTCCCTCTTAAGGGGAACGCACGCTGCCCCCATGCGAGGTCATTGTGTGAGGCAGGTTTGGTCTCCTTTTAGAAACATTCCTTTTTTTAAACTGTTTAGTCCTTTCCCCCTTTTTTGGATAGGGATTTGTCCTACCTTGTACTAACTTTACCCCTTGTTCCCATGGTAAGGGTTGCTGTACTTTGGTTTTCGATCCTATCATCCCGAAAGAAGTTTTTTGTCCCAAAGCTATATATACCATGGGAAAATATTAAAGCCCCTTTGTTTCATCAACTTAGGCCCCGTGTCTTTTTTGTCTCCTCTCTCCCTCTTTTCTCTCTTCTCTCTTCTTCTTCTCTTCGGGCTGACCTCGGGAGCTAACCCCTCGTCTCATTTTTTCTCCCGGGCTCCAAGACCTCCTCGAGAGAGCACGGTGCCTTCGGAGGATGCAAGTCCTGTGTCAAGGACTTTTTTGGTCCTCTGCTAAACAAAGGATAAAAGCCTCTTTCTCTCTTTCACTTTCTATGTCCCCGTACCACCATTTCCCGGGTCCTTTAAAAGGGACCCCAACAAATGGCCCAAGGAACAGGACTCTGGATACTGCATATTGGCAGATGACTGGGGCCTATTGAGGTCGGTAAGTACTAAGCAGGGTTAAAAGGCTGCCACCCCCATTATTTTTCTATTTTACTTCACCATTTGTTTAAATTTCGGGAACTTCTGGTTTTCACACAATGAATAAGGCTTCCCTTTTCAAGCATAGTTGAACAAAATCCTTAGTTTCCAAAAATGCAGTTTTGATTTAGAAATTGGCTCCAGTCAAATAAAATTTTTAAATGGCACCAAACAAGGAAAAAACCAATTTACTCTAGCCCCTATGGGCTCTTATTAAAGCTGTAACTCGCCCTTTTTAAGGTACATTCTAGCCCTTCCAATATTTAAAGGGCAGAACACTTTTTACATAAATATAAATTTAAGATTTAAAATTTACAAAAAGGGCCCCAAATTTAAAAAATAAAAATATCTCAAAATTTTTTTACTACCCTCTCCGCTGCTCCAAAAGCTTCTCCCCTGCCAACAGTCACAACTCCAAAAAAGTCTCTCATTTTTTGGAAACCAAAAAAAAAGTTAGCTAATTTTTAAAATAATAAACTGCTATTTCCCGTATTAATCGGAAAAAAAACCAAAAAAAACAGAGAAATTATTGCTTATGGAAAAGCAAAACAAAATGCAAAGATCTAAACTCAATTTGGAGACTAGATTATTTTTGATTATTTGAAAGCTTGCAAACTAAGATCAGAAAATTTAAAAGCAAATGCGTTTAGGGAATGGCTGCACCTTTTTGAAAGGGGAAAAGAAGGTGCTTTAATTGGGAGATAAAAAATCATTTTTAAAAAGGGCTGCCCTAAAAAGTCTAATAAAAAACCAAAAATTTGGCCCTCGCTGCCGTAGAGGGAAACACTGGGCCAAATTTTTAAATTTAAACTTGATATTTATGGAAAACCTTTCCAGGAAAATCCAAAAGGGGACCCCCCAGGTCCCCTACAACAAAAAACCAGGGGGAAATTCACTTTTCCTCAAACCCTCAACCCCGACAGTGCTGCCATCGATATACCACCCAAAATTTTTTTTCCCTTTCCCTCAAAAATCCCTACTAGAAACCTACCAACTTTTTTTGGGCCCCCGCCCCCACAAACTTTTGGTCTTTTTTGGCCGATCTAGCTGACTTCTAAAGGAATTACATTTACCCTAAAAAACTGATCAGATTAAAAGGGGAAAATTCAAAATTCGTGTCACTCAGATTCATACAAATTTAAAATGGGGACAAAATTGCTCAATTTTCTTCTTTTTCCTTACATTTCTATTAATTCCCCTAATAAATCGGACAGGGGGTTTGGGGTACAATCAAAAACAATCTTTGGGACATCATTAACTGAGTATGCCCAACCAAATAAAATATCAAATTAATGGAAAAAAAATTTTTTGTCCCTCGACAATGGGTCGATATTACTGTTATTTCCAAACATCTATGGCCCAAACTGGCCTGTAAAAAGGGCCCCTTGCCAAATTGCAAAATTTCTCAAACTAAAATACAAGAAGTTTACAAAGTGTTTTAAAAATACTCATGGAGGGACCAGAAGGCCAACCTGCAACTTTTAAAAACCTTATGTGATAAATGTAAAAAATTTTAAAATTTAAAAGGAAGGACCCCTTCCCCCCTGCAATGGCAAACTCAAGATTACATTTCCACATTTTTCCTAGGGCCACTGCCTTTAACAACCAAAACAATTTTTAAAAAAATTGAAAAAAATTATGAGCCCTTTGGAAAAAGCAAGGGCCCCCTTTCAAAAAAAATTATAAGCACAAAGAACTTTTAAAAAACACAATTAAAATGAAACAACGAGGAAACTTTCCTTTTTGGAACTCCCTATTTTTGTTAAAAAAAAAACTAACAAAGGGTTCCTTAACAGGGGTTTTTTTTTCCTTTTTATTTTTATTAGTTGACTAATTATTTACTCATTGCATGGTTTTTTTCATACATTGAAATAAATTATCCAGGGATTTCTGTATTCCCCATCCCGTCCCCCCCTCCACCCCCTTCCCCCCGATCCCCGGGCTTCCATGCACCAGCCCGAACACTTTTCTCACGCCCCCCAACCGGGCTATGATGGGTTCACCCTAATAATATACATTTTTTCGATGCTGTTCTCTTGAAACCCCCACCCTCCCTTTCTCCCAGACCCAAAAATCTTTCTATACATCTGATCTTTTTTTCTTTTTGCATAGGGGGTTTTCTTTCCCATCATTCAAAATTTCCCATATATATGTGTTAGATACGAAAGGTTTTACTTTCGGCTTACTTCGCTCTGTTAAGGGCTCCATTTCATCCACTCTTTAAAAACTATTCAAATAAATTTTTTTCAATGGCTGGAATATTCCAGGGTGATATGTACCACAGTTTTCCATCGATTCTCTGCTGATGGCGTCTAGGTTTCTTTCCCTTCCCGGCTATTATAAACAGTGCTGCAAGAACTTGGGGTGCACGTGTCTCTTTTAGATCTGTTTTTCCTCGGGATTAGCCCAAAGTGGATTGCGGTCATAGGCATTTTTTATTTTCAGCTTTTTAAAAACTCCACTCTGTTTTCATTAGCGGCGTACTGTTTATTTTTTTTTTTTTTGCATTCCCACCAACAGTGTAAGAGGGTTCCCTTTCTCCCACACCCTCTCCAGCATTTATTGCTTGTAGACTTTTTGGATAGCCTGCCAACCTGGCTGGCGATATATGGTACCTCATTTGTGTTTTAGATTTGGCATTCTCTGATAATGAGTGATGTGAGCATCTTTTCATGTGTTTGTTAGCCATCAGTATGTCTCCTTGGAGAAATGTCTGTTTGATTCTTTGCCCTTTTTGATTGGGTCATTTATTTTTCTGGAATTAGAAGGCTGGAGAAGTTTCTGCTTGTAATATTTTTTAGAAATTAAACCTTTGTCTGTTGCATCGTGATTGCATATTATTTTCTCCCAATCTAAGGGAGGCAGGATTACTTTAACTCATCGCTTTGCTTAGATAAGTTTAGAGGGCCGTGTTTGTGTATGAGATCTGTCACACGAGGCTTCAGGATATGAAGCCACATATATCGTAGTATTACACTGTATCCCATTATGTTAGAGAATAATTAACATTGCTGATAAACGATTTTGTTCCTTCATCACTCTATAGTCTATCAAGGCGTAGGGGGAGGCTGAGGAAATCGAACAGCTCATAAGAGGATCTTTTGCTGAGATTTATGTCGGAGAGTGTTATTCCTATGTTCTCCTCTAGGAGTTTGATAGTTCTGTCTTACATTGAGATCTTTAATCCATTTTGAGTTTATTTTTGTATATGTGTAGAAATGTGTTCTAGTTCATTCATTATCATAGAGTTGGTTGACGCAGTTTTCCCAGCAACCACTTGTTAAAGAGGTTTACTTTTTTCCATTGTATATCCTTGCCTCCTTTGTCGAAATAAGGTACCATAGTTCGAGATTTTACTCTGGCTTTCTATTCTGTTCCATTATCTACAATTTCTGTCTTTGTGCCAGAACCATACTGTCTTGATGACTGGTGCTTTGTAGTAGAGTCTGAAGTCAGGCAGATTTGATTCCTCCAGTCCATTCTTCTTTCTCAGGATTAACTTGGCTATTCGAGGTTTTTTGTATTCCCATACAAATGTGAAATTATTTGTTCCTAGTTCTGCTGAAAAATACCGTTGTAGTTTGATAGGGAATCGCCCTTGAACTATATAGTGTTTTTGGTGTATTAATAGCCATTTTGACAATAATGATTCTTCCAATCCATGAACAGGTATATTTTCCATCTTTTTTGTCCTCTTTGATTTCTTTCATTAGTATTTTATAGTTTTCATTTTTAAAGGCTTTTTTTCTTTGGGTAGTTTATACTCCAATATTTATTCTTTTTGTTGCAATGGTGAAGGTATTGTTCCCTTTAATTTCTTTTTTTTTTCTCATTGTTAGTGATGGGAATGCAAGAGATTTTTTGGTGTTCATTTTTATCCGCAACTTTACTGTATTCGTTGATTAGCTCTAGAAATTTTTCTGGTAGAGTTTTTGGGGGTTTTTCTATGTGAGGACATGTCATTCAAACGGGGAAGTTTCACTTCTTTTTTTCCTATCTGGATTCCTTTTACTTTTTTTTCCCCCTGATTCTGTGGCCAAAACTTCCAAAACTATTTTGAATAGTATGGGGGGAAGTGGGCCCCCTTTGTCTGTTCCTGTTTTCGGGGGAAATGCTTCTTTTTTTCCCCTTTGGGGGTGATCTTGCTGTGGTTTGTCATAAATAGCTTTTATTATTTTGGGGTATGTTCCTTCTTTTCCCTGCTTTCTGGAGAGTTTTAATCAAAAATGGGATTTAATTTGTCAAAGCTTTTTCTGCCTATTGAATAATCATAGGGTTTTTTTATCTTTCAATTTTTTAAATGTGGTGTATTACATTGATTGTTTTGGGGAAATTTTTAAAGAATCCTTCTTTCCTGGGATAAAGCCCATTCGCATGATTATTTTTTTTTAATATGTTGTTGGTTCTTTTTGAGAATTTTGTTAAGGTTTTTTTGCATCTAGTTCATAAAGGATATTGGCCGAGTTTTCTTTTTTTGGCATTTTTTGCTGGTTTGAATTAGGGGTGATGGGGGCCTCATAGAATGAGTTTGGAAGTTTACCTTCTTCTGCAATTTCGGGAAAGATTTGAGTAAGATAGGTTTAGCTTTTCTCTAACTTTTGTAAATTCAGCTGTGAACCCTCGGCCCGGGGCTTTTGTTTGCGGGAAAGATTCTGATTACATTTCGATTCCCTTGCTTGTGATGGGTTTGTTAAGTCTTCTATTTCTTCCTGGTCATTTTTGGAAAAGTTAACTTCTCTAAACTTTCCTTTTTTTCCTTTCCTTTTTCTAACCCTTTTCTTATACCTTTGTTTTCTTTTCTTTTCTTCCTTTTTTTCTCTTTTTAAGGTTTTTCCCGTTTCTTAATGAGTCTTCTAAAGGTTTTCAATTTTTGTTTTTTTTTCAAAAAAAAAGCTTTAGCTTTGTTAATTTTTGCTAGATCTCTTTTGTTTTTTTTGCTTTTTTTCTCCCTAATTTTTTAAATTTCTTTCCTTCTACTAACCCCGGGTTCTTCCTTTCTTCCTTTTCCCAGCGCTTTTGGGTAATTAGGGTTTTTTATTTGACTTTTTTTTTTGTTTCTTGAGGGAGGGTTGTAATCTATGAATCTTCCCCCCTTTGCACTGCTTTTCAGTGTCCCAAAGGTTTTGGTTGTTTGTTTTTTTTTTCATTTTATTTTTACTATTTTGACTTTTTTTTTGTTCTTCTATGATTTGTTGGTTTTCGAAGCTTTTTTAGCCTCCATATGTTTGAATTTTTTAAAAATTTTTTTTCCTGTTTGAGATCTAATCT
>JAJLRB010003132.1:0-10798 GCA_020976825.1 Odocoileus hemionus
AAAAAAAACCTAGGTCCCTGCGGCTGTCCTTTCAGCAGAAGTGACTCATCCCTTTGTGAAACCTCTGAGAGACACCGTTAGATCGACTGTGCTTCCAAATGAGATGGTCACAATGCGCTTGACTGCCTCTTGAACATTGAATATGGAAACCCAATATCACACTGTGTTTACTGGAATGGGAACCCATGAGGTTCCCTCCGTTACCTCGAGAGCGATCTCTTTAGCTCTCTAGCCAAGCCTCGAAGAGATTCCTGGAGGTGTCCCCCACGAAACTAGTCAAGGGTGTCCTGACGTCCGCTGTGAAACAACAGCCGAAGGTTTTTGAAGAGGGGTTAATCCCTGCCATAACTCGAGAATTATACACCAGAGGGCCCGCGCCGCAACACGAGAAACAAACGGGCATGAGAGACTTCCCCCTCAGATTGTTGGAATATGAGGCCCCGATTCCACCTCATTGCAATGCAAGGATCAAATTGTCTTGAATTACCTTATCAAACAGAGTTCAATAGGCCTTCGACTTGTCTTGATGGATCGTCGACGGACAGTACCCAAGATGCATAGTCACATAGTCTGAGAGGTGACCCAGTGGTCAACCAGAGCAAAGCGAAAGATAGCTCCTTGTACCCCAAATCACCTCAAAATGAGGCAATGATTCCCCTGCATGTGACTATAGAGAGACATTTCCCCGTTCCCTCGTCACACAACGACCTAGTAGGCTTTGACTTCGCTGTTAGAGCAACTCCCAGAGAATCCCTGAGGAAAACCGTCCCTAGTCTTCTAGAGAGAATCCGACAGTACAGCACAGCAACGTCGAGTGAGATGCTTTCGATGTACCGCCAGAAGGCACTTTCCTCGAATGAATGAGAGCTGGATATCCCGTGTCTTAGTACTTTAGACACAAGAAGTATGCCAACTTTATCGACAAGCCTCTCAAAGATTGAGGGCCTCTCTCGAGCAATAGTTAGCATGAGGAAGGGACACTGAGTTGTGAGCTGCCCTCAATTGAAATAGTAATAAACCGAGTGAACTCTGTACTCCACAGGAAGGACAGATTTCCTTGCGTGAGTGGGCTTGGAATATAGGCTCCAGTTTCTTCTCACGAAGATGAAGAGGATGTACTGGAGTCCCCAGTGGTGTAGAGGCGCATTGAGAAAGCCCTAAGTCCCTGCCTTCAATAGAGGGACGGAATGCCTCATATGCCCTATGACGCGCCTCGCAGGAGGCATGCGCGAGTACAACTGTTTCAGAAGGGTGATGATGCCTGAGCTCCTCTTGAAACATTGATTGGGGAATCCCGATATCCCTGAGTTGGCTAATGGAAAGAAGGACCCTGGGTATTCCCGCCTCCCCCCGAGTAAGCATCCCTTTTTGCCCCTCCCATGCCTCGAAGAGATTCCTGTCCGGGTTTCCCCACGTGCCACTAGAGAGAGTAGTCCGGTAAAAAACTTCGGCTGAACACCAACGAGTTTTTTGAAGGGCCGATGCACCCCGTGAAGGATCACAGACGATATTGCCCAGTCCACGCCACAAGGTTGAGAAAAACCAAGAGACTATTCGCCCATCACAAGCTGAGATGACTAGTGCCCGATCCCACTGCATTGCATGCAGAGCAATTCGCGTGATCCCCCATCAAACCATGTAAGGGAACCTCGTACTTGCTGGGATGATGGAATCCTCCGAGCCCAGTCGCCCCAGGAACGAACGGGTCGACAGGTCGAAGAAGAGGATGCCGTTGAGAATCATCTCAGCAGACGTGCGACCGGAGCTCCATAGTACTGCAAAACAACTTGACACATGAGGCCCGATGAGCCCGTGCATTATGACTCCAGATGAGCCATCCTCCCGTTTCCTCTCCCGCGACAAACACGATCAGTGTGCTTATGTAAATTCCAGTTCGAGGCAACTCCATCGATTGCCCCGAGAAACACCGTCCGCTACAACTAGAGTGAAGCACCAACTTCAGCACAGCTGATCGCGAGGAATGCTCCCTGTACCCCACAGGTCGGGCACTGAAGAGGATTAGGAGAGGCTGATTTCGCCTGGCTTTAGGACTCAAGTCAATATGCCCAAATTTCCAAAATGCCCCTCAAGAGGAGGATTCTCCATCATCAATAGACTATGTGGGATGTGACCCTGAGTTTTGCCTGACGGGCCAAATGGAATATACACGGGGGTGGACCGAGAACACCCTAGGAATCGACTAGGATAGTGCCGGATATTTTTTGCGAGTGGGCTTATGAATATGAGTAGTTAGTACTATGCATTTCACAAGATGAAGGGATGTCTGAATCCCCTGTGGAGAACCATTTCGGAGGAAAGCTCCTAAGTTTCCCCGCGCTCATTTCGGACGGAATGCCTCCCAGATCACTTTGAAACCTCAAAGGGGCACGCGGAGTTTAATGCTTCAGAAAGTGACGATGCCTGAGACACGTCTTTGAACATTGATGAGAAAATACCCTGTATATTCCTGTGGGGCTGTGCTCGAAAGGGGATCCTGGGTATCCTCCCGCCCTGTAGCCTCAAGAATGCTTGCCCTTTTGCCGCTGTGCCAAGGCCACTAATAAATGTCCTGAAGTGTTCCTCGTAACTAGAAAAAAAAAAAAGAACAATAATCCTTTCATCGCTGAGAACAAACCCGAGGATTTTTGAAAGTGCCGTTTCCTTTCCCGCCGCAACTAGGAGAATGAAACACCCTGCTTCTCCAGCCGCAACTCGAGAATAAACCAGAGAGACTTCCCCCTCGAAGCGTGAGTAAATGAGAGGCCCGATTCGGCGCTGCTTTGGCATGCAGAGGCAATATCCGTGATTCCCCAAGAGAACATGGTAAGGAGCCCGCGAGAAACAATTTTTTGTCACTGGATCTCGAAACAGTCCCCAAGCACACGGTAACAAGTCTAGAGGGACCCTGAGGTCACCCCAGCAAAGCGAAGAGCTCCATGGACCCCAATTCAACTCCAGATGAGGCCCGATGACCCCTTCATGTGACTCCCATGGACATCTCGCCCGTTAACCATCAATACGACCATATGGCTTGACTTCTTTTGGGCAAATCCAGAGATTCCCCCAAAACACCTTCCCCAAGTTATAGAGGAACACCAAGTTCAATGCACAGCAACTCGAGAATGCTCCGTGTACCCCCAAATCATCTCTAGATATGAGAGCTGATTCCCTGGCTTCGTGACAATCAAGACGTTGTAGCAACTTTTCCACAAGCTCCTCAAGAGGAGGCTGCTTCTCTTAGCCACAGGTATGTGGGAGGGACCCTGAGTTTTGCTACCTCAAGTGGAATCTTACACGAGAAATCCCCGACTCTGAAAGGAGGCCGGATGTTTCTTACCAGTGGGTTGATTACAGGCTCGTATTTTCATCTCACAAGATGAAGGGATGTCTGAATCCCCGTTGTATAGACCGATAGGGAAAGCCCTATGTTTCCCACCTCCATTTCGACGGAAATGCCTCAGATCACTGATTGAAACGTTTTTTAATGGGCATGCGGAGTTCACTGCTTCGAAAGGTGATGAGATCCTGACTCATCTAGAACATTGATATGAAATCCCAGTATTCCCTGTGGCTACTGGAAAGGGACCCTGTGTCTCCGCCTCACCTCGAGAAGCGGTCCCATTTTTGCATTGCCAAGCCTCGAAGAGAATTTCTGAGTGCGCCCTTGTAACTAGACAGGAGTCCGGACGTCGCTGAACAAACACGAGTTTTGAATGAGCCATTCCACGCCGTAACTTAAGAATATACCCCAGGTCCCACGCCGCAACTCGAGAAAAACCATGAGACTTTCCCCTGGAATCGAGATGAGGCCCGATTCCCCTGAATTGCATGCAGAGCAATTCCATGATTTCCCATCAAACCATGTAAGGAGCTCGACGTGCTTGATGGATCACGAGACAGTCCCCACGAACACGGTCACAAGTCTAGAGGGACCCCTGAGGTCACCACAGCACCGCGAAGTACCTCCATGTACCCCAAATCAACTCGAGATGAGGCCCGATTCCCCTGCAATGACTCCAGAGCCATCCCCCGTTCCCCATCAAACACGACCAGTGGCTTGACTCCTTTAGGACAACTCCAGAAATTCCCCGAGAACAACGTCTGAAGTCTAGAGGAACACCAAGTTCAGCACAGCAACTCGAGAAATGCTCCGTGTACCCCAAATCGTCTTGAGATGAAAGCTTTTTCCCTGGCTTAGAGTCAAGACGTATGCCAATTTTCCACCAGCCCTCAACAGGAGGCTCTTTCAGAAATAGGTATTGGGAGGGACCCTGAGTTTGCTGTCTCAAGTGGAATATACACCGAGAAGCCCTGACTGGAAAGGAGGCCGGATTTCCTTGCAGTGGCTAGAAAACAGGGTCTTCTTTGATCTAACACGATGAAGGGATGTCTGAGTCCCCTGTGGAGATCATAGAGAAAGCCCTAGGTTCCCCACCTCCTTTCGACACAATGACCTCATCCCTTTGAAACCTCGAGAGGCACGCGGAGATCACTGCTTCAAATGGTGACGATGCCTGACTCCTCTTGAACATTGATAGGAATACCAATATCCATGTGGTACTAGAATGGGACCCTTGGTCTCCTGCCTCACCTCGAGAAGCATCCATTTTGCTCTGCCAAGCCTCGAAGTGATTCCTGAGGTGTCCCTCTTAACTAGACAGGAGTCCTTATGTCGCTGAACAAACACGAGTTTTGAAGGGCCATCCCCGCCCTAACTCGAGAATATACCCCAGCCCCGCCGCAACTCGAGAAAAACCATGAGACTTCCCTCTCAAAGCGAGATGAGGCCCGATTCCCCTGCATTGCATGCAGAGCAATTCCATGATCATAATCAAACATGTAAGTAGCCTCGACTTGCTTGATGGATCTCGAGACAGTACCCAAGATCACAGTCACATGTCTAGAGGGACCCTGTGGTCACCACAGCAAAGCGAAGCAGCTCCATGTACCCCAAATCACCCCGAGATGAGGCATGATTCCACTGCATTGACTCCAGAGGAATCCCCCGTTCCCTGTCACACACGACCAGTGCCTTTACTTCCTTTAGGCAACTCCAGAGATTCCCCAGGAACACCATCCCAAGTCTAGAGGAACAACAAATTCAGCAGAGCAAATAGAGGAATGCTTCGTGTACTGCAAATCGTCTCGAGATGAGAACTGATTCCCTGTCTTAGACACAAGAAGTATGCCAACTTTCGACAAGCCTCTCAAGAGGAGGACTCTCTCAGCAATAGTTATGTGGAAGGGACCCTGAGTTTGCTGCCTCAATTGAAATATACACCGAGGAACTCTGACTCCACAGGAGGACTTATTTCCTTGCAGTGGCTTGAATATAGGCTCCAGTTTCTTCTCACAAGATGAAGGGATGTCTGAGTCCCCTGTGGAGACCATTGAGAAAGCCCTAGGTCCCTGCCTCATTGGGACGGAATGCCTCATATCCCTTCGACACCTCGAGAGGCACGCGCAGTTCACTGTTTCAAAGGGTGATGATGCCTGACTCCTCTTGAACATTGATGGGAATCCCAATATCACTGTGGCTACTGGAAAGGGACCCTGGGTCTTCCGCCTCACCCCGAGAAGCATCCCTTTTTTGCCCTGCCATGCCTCGAAGAGATTCCTGGGTTGTCCCTCTTAACTAGACAGGAGTCCTAACGTCGCTGAACAAAACGAGTTTTGAAGGGCCATGCACCCCGTAAGTCGAGAATATAGCCCAGGTCCCCGCCATAAGTCGAGAAAAACCATGAGACTTCCCCATCAAAGCGAGATGAGGCCCGATCCCACTGCATTGCATGCAGAGCAATTCCGTGATCCCCATCAAACATGTAAGGAACCTCGACTTGCTGGATGGATCACGAGACAGTCCCCCAGAACACGGTCACAGTCTAGAGGGACCCTGAGGTCATCTCAGCAAAGCGACGGAGGTCCATGTACCGCAAATCAACTTGACCTGAGGCCCGATTCCCATGCATTGACTCCAGAGCCATCCCCCGTTCCCCGACAAACAGGATCAGTGGCTTGAATTCCTTTAGGCAACTCCATAGATTCCCCGAGAACACCGTCCCAAGATTAGAGGAGCACAAACTTCAGCACAGCATCGCGAGGAATGCTCCCTGTACCCCAAATCGTCTCGAGATGAGAGCTGATTCCCTGGCTTATGGGAAATTTGACATATGGCAAATTTCCACAAGCCCCTCAAGATGAGGATTCTCTCATCAATAGGTATGTGGGACTGACCCTGAGTATGCTGACCCAAATAGAATATACACCGAGAAACCCTGAATCGACTGGAGGCCGGATGTTCTTGCAGTGGCTTGAATAGAGGTTTGTCTTTCATTTCAAAAGATGGAGGAATGTCTGAATCCCCTGTGGAGACCATATCGAAAGCCCTAGGTCCCCGCCTCATTTCGACGGAATGCCTCAGATCACTTTGACACCTCAAGGGGCACGCGGAGTTTATTGCTTCAAAAGGTGACGATGCCTGACACGTCTTGAACATTGAGTGGAATCACAATATCCCTGAGGCTACTGGAAAGGGACCCTGCGTCTCCAGCCTCACCTCGAGAAGTGACCCTATTGCCCTCCCAAGCCTCGATGAGATACCTCAGTTGACTCCCGTAACTACACAGAAGTCATGAATTCGCTGAACAAACACGAGTTTTGAAGGGCCATGCCAGCCATAACTCGAGAATATACTCTAGGTTCCCGCCCCAACTCTAGAAAAATCATGAGACTTCCCCCTCGAAGTTAGATGAGGCCCAATTCCCCTGCATTGCATGCAGAGCAATTCCATGATCCTAATCAAACATGTAAGTAGCCTCGACTTGCTTGATGGATCTCAAGACAGTACCCAAGATCACAGTCACATGTCTAGAGGGACCCTGTGGTCACCACAGCAAAGCGAAGTAGCTTCTTGTACCCCAAATCACCCCGAGATGAGGCATGATTCCACAGCTTTGACTCCAGAGACATCCCCCGTTCCCTGTCACACACGACCAGTGCCTTTACTTCCTTTAGGCAACTCCAGAGATTCCCCAGGAACACCATCCCAAGTCTAGAGGAACAACAAATTCAGCAGAGCAAATAGAGGAATGCTTCGTGTACTGCAAGTCGTCTCGAGATGAGAACTGATTCCCTGTCTTAGACACAAGAAGTATGCCAACTTTCGACAAGCCTCTCAAGAGGAGGCCTCTCTCAGCAATAGTTTAATGTGGAAGGGACCCTGAGTTTGCTGCCCTCAATTGAAATATAACACCGAGGAACTCTGACTCCACAGGAGGACTTATTTCCTTACAGTGGCTTGAATATAGGCTCCAGTTTCTTCTCACAAGATGAAGGGATGTCTGAGTCCCCTGTGGAGACCATTGAGAAAGCCCTAGGTCCCTGCCTCATTGGGACGGAATGCCTCATATCCCCTTCGACACTCTCGAGAGGCACGCGCAGTTCACTGTTTCAAAGGGTGATGATGCCTGACTCCTCTTGAACATTGAATGGGAATCCCAATATCGCTGTGGCTACTGGAAAGGGACCCTGGGTCTTCCCTCCTCACCCCGAGAAGCATCCTCTTTTTGCCTGCCATGCCTCGAAGAGATTCCTGGGTTGTCCCTCTTAACTAGACAGAGTCCTAACGTCGCTGAACAAAACGAGTTTTTGAAGGGCCATGCACCCCGTAAGTCGAGAATATAGCCCAGGTCCCCGCCATACAGTTCGAGAAAAAACCATGAGACTTCCCCATCAAAGCTCGAGATGAGGCCCGATCCCACTGCATTGCATGCAGAGCAATTCCGTGATCCCCATCAAACATGTAAGGAACCTCGACTTGCTGGATGGATCACGAGACAGTCCCCCAGTACCGGAAAACAGAACAACGGGTCACAGTCTAGATGGATCCTGAGGTCATCTCAGCAAAGCGACGGAGGTCCATGTACCGCAAATCAACTTGACCTGAGGCCCGATTCCCATGCATTGACTCCAGAGCCATCCCCCGTTCCCCGACAAACAGGATCAGTGGCTTGAATTCCTTTAGGCAACTCCATAGATTCCCCGAGAACACCGGCCCAAGATTAGAGGAGCACAAACTTCAGCACAGCATCGCGAGGAATGCTCCCTGTACCCCAAATCGTCTCGAGATGAGAGCTGATTCCCTGGCTTATGGGAAATTTGACATATGGCAAATTTCCACAAGCCCCTCAAGAGGAGGATTCTCTCATCAATAGGTATGTGGGACTGACCCTGAGTATGCTGACCCAAATAGAATATACACCGAGAAACCCTGAATCGACTGGAGGCCGGATGTTCTTGCAGTGGCTTGAATAGAGGTTTTGTCTTTCCATTTCAAAAGATGGAGGAATGTCTGAAATCCCCTGTGGAGACCATATCGAAAGCCCTAGGTCCCCGCCTCATTTCGACGGAATGCCTCAGATCACTTTGACACCTCAAGGGTGCACGCGGAGGTTTATTGGCTTCAAAAGGTGACGATGCCTGACACGTCTTGAACATTGAGTGGGAATCACAATATCCCTGAGGCTACTGGAAAGGGACCCCTGCGTCTCCAGCCTCACCTCGAGAAGTGGACCCTATTGCCCTCCCAGCCTCGCGATGAGATACCTCAGTTGACTCCCCGTAACTACACAGAAGTCATGAATTCGCTGAACAAACACGAGTGTTTTGAAGGGCCATGCCAGCCATAACTCGAGAATATACTCTAGGTTCCCGCCCCAACTCTAGAAAAATCATGAGACTTACCCCCCTCGAAGTTAGATGAGGCCCAATTCCCCTGCATTGCATGCAGAGCAATTTCCATGATCCTAATCAAACATGTAAGTATAGCCTCGACTTGCTTGATGGATCTCAGAGACAGTACCCAAGATCACAGTCCATGATGTCTAGAGGGGACCCTGTAGGTCACCACAGCAAAGCGAAGTAAGCTTCTTGTAACCCCCAAATCACCCCGAGATGAGGCATGATTGGTCCACAGCTTTGATCCAGAGACATCCCCCGTTTCCCTGTCACACACGACCAGTGCCTTTACTTCCTTTAGGCAACTCCAGAGATTCCCCAGGAACACCATCCCAAGTCTAGAGGTACAACAAATTCAGCAGAGCAAATAGAGGAATGCTTCATGTAAATCAAGTCGTCTCGAGATGAGAACTGATTCCCTGTCTTAGACACAAGAAGTATGCCAACTTTCCACAAGACTCTCAAGAGGAGGCCTCTCTCAGGAATAGTTAAGTGGAAGGGACCCTGAGTTTGCTGCGTCAATTGAAATATACACCGAGGAACTCTGACTCCACAGGAGGACTTATTTCCTTGCAGTGGCTTGAATATAGGCTCCAGTTTCTTCTCACAAGATGAAGGGATGTCCGAGTCCCCTGTGGAGACCATTGAGAAAGCCCTAGGTCCCTGCCTCATTGGGACGGAATGCCTCATATCCCTTTGACAGCTCAGGAGGCACACGCAGTTCACTGTTTCAAAGGGCTATGATGCCTGACTCCTTTTGAACATTGATGGGAATCCCAATATCACTGTGGCTACTGGAAAGGGACCCTGGGTTCTCCGCCTCACCCCGAGAAGCACCCCTTTTGCCCTGCCATGCCACGAAGAGATTCTTGGGTTGTCCATCATCACTAGAGAGTAGTCCTCACGTCGCTGAACAAAACGAGTTTTGAAGGGCCATGCACCCCGTAAGTCGAGACTATAGCCCAGGTCCCCGCCACAAGTTGAGAAAAACCATGAGACTTCCCCATCACAGCGAGATGAGGCCCGATCCCACTGCATTGCATGCAGAGCAATTCCGTGATCCCCATCAAACATGTAAGGAACCTCGACTTGCTGGATGGATCTCAAGACAGTCCCCCAGAACACGGTCACAGTCTAGATGGATACTGAGGTCATCTCAGCAACGCGACGGAGCTCCATGTACCGCAAATCAACTTGACCTGAGGCCCGATTCCCATGCATTGACACCAGAGCCATCCCCCGTTCCCCGACAAACACGATCAGTGGCTTGAATTCCTTTAGGCAACTCCATCGATTGCCCGAGAACACCGTCCCAAGACTAGAGAAACACCAACTTCAGCACAGCATCGCGAGGAATGCTCCCTGTACCCCAAATCGTCTCGAGATGAGAGCTGATTCCCTGGCTTAGACTCAAGTCATATGCCAAATTTCCACAAGCCCCTCAAGAGGAGGATTCTGTAATCAATAGGTATGTGGGAGTGACCCTGAGTTTGCTGACCCAAATGGAACATACACCGAGAAACCCTGAATCGACTGGAGGCCGGATGTTCTTGCAGTGGCTTGAATAGAGGTTTGTCTTTCATTCCACAAGATGAAGGGATGTCTGAATCCCCTGTGGAGACCATATCGAAAGCCCTAGGTCCCCGCCTCATTTCGACTGAAATGCCTCAGAGCACTTATAGACACCTCAAGGAGGCACGACGGTGTTTGATTGCCATCAAAAGGTGAACGATGTTCTGACAGGTTTTGAACATTGAGTTGGAATCACCAATTATTCCAATGAGGCTACTGAAAAGGGACTCTGTACGTCTACATCCTCACCTCGAGAAGCCGACCCTATTTGCCCTTCCCTAAGCCTCGATGAGATAACTCAGTTGACTCCCGTAACTACCCAGAAGTTATGAATTTCGCTGATAACAAAACACGAGTTTTTGAAGGGTCATTAGCCAGCCGTAACTCGAGAAAATTAATCACTCAGGTTCCTGCCCAACTCTAGAAATACAATGAGACTTCCCTCTCGAAGTTAAGATGAGGCCCCGATTTCCTGATTGTTTTTTATTTT
>JAJLRB010003133.1:0-10799 GCA_020976825.1 Odocoileus hemionus
CGTGTACCCCAAATTGCCTCGAGATGAGAGCTGATTCCCTGGCTTAGACTCAAGACGTAGGCCACCTTTCCACAAGCCCCTCAAGAGGAGGCTTCTCTCAGCAATAGGTATGAGGGAGGGACCCTGAGATTCCTGCCTCAATGGGCATATACACCGAGAAGCCCTGACTCGAAAGGAGGCCGGCTTTCCTTGCAGTGGCTTGAATACAGTCTAGTCTTTCATCTCACAAGCTGAAGGGATGTCTGCACCACCTGTGGAGTCCCTAGAGAAAGCCCTAGGTCCCCGACTCCTTTCGACGGAATGCCTCACATGCCTCTGACACCTCGAGAGGCACGCAGAGCTCACTGCTTCAAAATTTGACGGAGCCTGACTCCTCTTGAACATTGACAGGAATCCCAGTATCCCTGTGGCTACTGGAAAGGGACCCTGGGTCTCCCGACTCACCTCGAGAAGCGTTCCTTTTGCCCTGCCAAGCCTCGAAGAGACTCCTGAGGTGTCCCTCGTAACTCGACAGGAGTCCTGACTTCGTTGAACAAACACGAGGGTTGAAGGGCCATCCCCGCCGTAAGTCGAGAATGTACCCCAGGTCCCCGCCGCAACTCGAGAAAAACCATGAGACTTCCCCCTCCAAGCGAGATGAGGCCCGATTCCCCTGCACTGCATGCAGAGCAATTCCGTGAGCCCCCTGAAACATGTCAGGAGCCTCGACTTGCTTGATGGATGTCGAGACAGTCCGCAAAAACACTGTCACAAGTAGAGAGGGACCCTGAGGTCACACCAGCATCGCGAAGGAGCTCCATGGGCCCCAAATCAACTCGAGATGAGGCCCGCTTCCCCTGCATTGACTCCAGAGCCATCCCCCGTTCCCCATCAAACACGACCTGAGGCTTGACTCCCTTTAGGCAACTCCAGAGGTTCCCCGAGAACAACGGGCCAAGTCTAGAGGAGTACCAAGTTCAGCAGAGCAACTCGAGGACTGCTCCGTGTACCCCAAATTGCCGATCTGAGATGAGAGATGATTCCCGTTGGCTTTAGACTCAAGACGTCAGGCCACCTTTCACTAAGACCCTCAAGATGTGGAATGCTGTCTCTCAGCATATAGTTATGAGGTGATTGGAGGGACACTGAGTTTAGCTGCACCTGCAACTGGGCATATATCATCGAGAAGCCATGTGCTCGGGAAAGAGCGCGCGCGATGATCTTTTTGCAGTGGCTTGAATACAGTCTATGTAGATCTTTCATCTAACAAGGTGTCGAAGGAGATGTCTGCACCACCTGTGGAGGTCTAGAGAAAGACCCTAAGTCCCGAACGCCCTTTTTGTCGGGATTGTATTACCTCACATTGCGTCTGAAAGCTCGATCGAAAGAAGCACGCAAGAGCTCTCCAACTGCTTCAAAATTTGACCGTGAGCCTGACTCCTCATTGACATTGACAGGATCCCAGTACTCCTGGTGGGCTTACTGGAAAAAGGTGACCCTGGAGTCCCCCGATCTCAACCTCGAGAAGCGTCCTTTTTTTGCCCTGCCCAAGCCCTCTAGAAGAGACCTCATTGAGGTGTCCCCTCGTATACTCGACAGGAGTCCTGACTTCGCTTGAACAACACGAGGGTTGAAGGGCCATCCGCGCCGTAAGTCACTCGAGAATGTACCCCAGGTCCCCGCCGCAACTCCCGAGGAAAGAAAAGAAAAAAAAACCATGAGCCTAGATACTTCCCCTCTCAAGCGAGATGAGGCACCCGAGCCGATTCCCCTGACAACTGCATGCATGAGCAAATTCCGGATGAGCCCCCTGTTATCTGCACGAGTCAGGACAGCCTCTGACTCGTGCTTGTGATGGATTGGTCGATTACTTGCACACAGGTCCGCTTTTTATTTTAAAAACACTGTCACAAGTCGTGAGAGGGACCCTGAGGTCACTCCAATCATCGCGAAGGTGCTCCATGGGCCCCAAATAGGCATTATACGAGCGATGAGGCCCCCCCCCCCCCCCCCCCCCCCCGCCCCTCCCCCCCCTCCCCTGCATTGGACTCCAGAGCCATCCCCCGTTTCCCCATCAAACACGACCTGAGGCTTGACTACCCTTTAGGCAACATCCAGAGGTGTCCGAAGACAACAACGGGCCTAGTCACTAGACGAGTACCAAGTTCAGCAAAGCAACCTCGAGGACTGCTCCGTGTACCCAAATTGCCATCTCAAGATCTTGAGAGCTGATTCCCTTAGGCTTAGACTCAAGACGTAGGCCTACCTTTCCCACAAGCCCCATCAAGAGGAGCTTCTCTCAGCGAATATTGGTAATTGTATGAGAGGGACCCTTGAGATTGCTTATGATGCCTCAATTGGGCATATACATCCGAGAAGACCCTGACTCGAAAGGAGGCCGGACCGTGGTTTCTTGCAGTGGCTTGAATACACAGGTTCTAGTCTTTCATCTCACAAGGTATGAAGGGATGTCTGCACACACCTGTGGATTCCCGTAAGAGAGAAAGCCCTAGGGTCCCCGACTCCTTTCGACGGAATGCCTCACTAATGCCTCTGACAACCTCGAGAAGCACGCAAGAGCTCACTTGCTGTCAAAAAATTAGGACGGAGCCTGAGCTCCTCTTGAACATTGACAGGAATCCCCAGTATACTCCTGTGGCTACTGGAAAGCGGACCCTGTGTCTCTCCCGACTCACACCTCGAGAAAGCGTCCTTTTGCCCTGCCTCAAGTCTCACCGAAGAGCTATCTCCTTGAGGTGTCCCTCGTAACTCGACAGGACCGTCCTGACTTTCGTTGAACAAACACGAGGGTTGAAGGGCCATCACCGCCGGTAAGTCATAGTTAATATTAGCCCCAGGTCCCCGCCGCCGACAAAAACTTTCGAGAAAAACCATGAGACTTCACCCCTCCAAGCGAACGATGAGGCCCCGATTCCCCTGCACTGCCAATGCCACAGCAATTCCGTGAGCCCCCTGAAACATGTCAGGAGCCCGACGTTGCTTGACATGGATATGTCGAGACAGTCCGCAAAAACACTGTCACAAAGTAAGAGAGGGCCCCTTCTCATGATGGTCACACCAGCATCGCGAAGGATGCTCCCCATGGGCCCCAATCAACTCGAGATGAGGCTTGACGCTTCCCCTGCATTGACTCCAGAGCCATCCCCCGTTCCACCATCAAGCACACGACCTGAGGCTTGACTCCCTTTAGCGCAAAACTCCAGAGGTTCCCACAGTGGTGATAGAACAACGGTGCCAAGGGTTCTAGAGGTGTACCAAGTTTCAAGCAGAGCAAACTCGAGGGACTGCTCCGGTGTACCCAAATTGCCTCGTGGATGAGAGCTGATTCCCTGGCTTAGACTCAAGAACAGTAGGCCACCTTTCCCACAAGCGCCCTCAAGAGGAGGCTTCTCTCAGCAATAGGTATGAGGGAGGGCCCCTGAGATTGCATCTGCCTCAATGGGGCATATACATCGAGAAGCCCTGACACGACAAGGAGGCCGGGCTTTCCTTGCAGTGGCTTGAATACAGTCTAGTCTTTCATCTCACAAGGTGAAGGGATGTCTGCACCATCCTGTGGAGTACCCTAGAGAAAGCCCTAGGTACCCCCGACTACGCTTTCACGACGGAAATGCCTCACATGCCTCTGACAAAACCAAATTCGAGAAGGACCACGCATGCTAGGCTCACTGCTTCAAATTTTGACGGAGCCTGACTCCTCTTGAACATTGACAGGGAATCCCAGTAATCCCTGTGGCTACTGGAAAGGGACCCTGAGTCTCCCGACTCACCTCGAGAGATATAAGCGTTCCTTTTGCCATTGCCAATCCTCCGAAGAGACTCCTGAGGTGTCCCTCGTAACTCGACAGGATTCCTGACTTCGTTGAACCAACACGAGGGTTGAAGGGGCCATCCACACGCCGTAAGTCGAGAATGTACCCCAGGTCCCCGAGCCGCACTCGCTTATGATAGGAAAAACCATGTATGACTTTTCCCCCCTCCAAGCGAAAGAATGAGGCCCGATTTCCCCTGCACTGCATGCAGAGCAATTCCCGTGAGCCAGCCCCCGAAATGAAACAAACCTGGAAACATGTCAGGAGCCTCGACTTGCTTAATGGGATGTCGAGACCAGTCCGCAAAAACACTTTGTCACAAGTTAGAGAGGGACCCTGAGGTCACACCAGCATCGCGAACTGGAGCTCCATGGGCCCCAAATCAACGTCGAGATGAGGCACCGTACTTCCCCTGGCCAATTGACTCCAGAGCCATCACACACCGTCACCCCATCAAACACGACCTGCAGGCTCTGACTCCCTTAGGCAACTCCAGAGGTTCCCCGAAGAACAACCCGGGCCAAGTCTAGGACCTAGAGTTACCAAGTTCAGCACAGATGCAACTTCGAGGGACTGCCTCCCGTGGTACCCCAAATTGCCTCGAGGAGATGAGAGACTGATTCCCTGGCTTTAGACTCATGGGACGTAGGCCACCTTTCCACCACAGCCCCTCAACGAGGAGGCTTCTCTCAGCAATAGGTCATGATGGGAGGGAACCCTGAGGATTGCTGCCTCAATTGGGCATATACACCGAGAAGCCCTGACTCGAAAGGAGCCGGCTTTCCTTGCAGTGGCTTGAACATACAGTCTAGTCTTTCAGTCTCACAAGCCTGAAGGAATGTCTGCACCACCTGTGGAGTTCCTAGAGAAAGCACCTAGGTCCCCGACTCCTTTCGACGGAAATGGCCCTCACATGCCTCTGACACCTCGAGAAGCAAGCAGAGCTCACGTGCTTCAAAATTGACGGAGCCATGTACTCCTCTTGAACATTGACCGGAAATCCCAGCTATCCCTGTTGGCTACTGGACAAAGGGACCCTGGGTCTCTTTATACCGACTCACCCTCGAGAAGCGTTCCTTTTGCCCTGCCAAGCCTCGAAGAGACTCCTGAGGTGTCCCTCGTAACTCGACATGAGTCCTGACTTCGTTGAACCAACACGAGGTTTTGGAAGGGCCATCCCCGTCCGTAAGTCGAGAATGTACCCCAGGTCCACCGCCGCAAACTCGAGAAAAAACCATGAGACTCCTCCCCCTCCAAGCGAGATGAGGCCCGATTCCCCCTGCACTGCATGCAGAGCAATTCCGTGAGTCCCCCTGAAACATGTCAGGAGCCTCGACTTGCTTGATGATGTCGAGACAGTCCGCAAAACACACACTGATCACAAAGTCTAGAGAGGGACCCTGAGGTCACAACCAGCATCGCGAATATAAGGAGCTCCACTGGGCCCCAAATGCAACTTCGAGAGTGAGGCCCGCTTCCCCTGCATTGACTCCAGAGCCACATCACCCACGTTCCCCATCAAACACGACCTGATGGCTTGACTCCCTTTAGTGCAACTCCAGAGTTCACCCCGAGAACAACGGGCCAAGTCTAGATGAGTACCAAGTTCAGCCATAGCAACTCGCAAGGACTGCTCCGTGTTACCCCAAATTGCCTCGAGATGAGAGCTGATTCCCTGGCTTAGACTCAAGACGTAGGCCAACCTTTCCCACAAGCCCCTCAAGAGGAGGCTTTCACTCAGCAATAGGTATCGAGGGAGTGGACCCCTGAGATTGCTGCCAAGATGCAATGGGCATATACACACGAGAAAAGCCCTGATTCTCGAAAGAAGAGGCCGGCCTTTTTCCTTGCACGTTTGGCTTGAATATCAGTCTAGTCTTTTTCATCTCACAAGCGTGAAGGGATGTCCTGCACCACCTGTGGAGTCCCTAGAGAAAAGCCCTAGGTCCCCGACTCCTTTTCGACGGAATGCCTCACATGCCTCTGACACCTCGAGAGGGCACGCAGAGCTCACTGCTCTCAAAATTTGAACGGATCGCCCTGACTCCTCTTTGAACATTGAACAGGAATACCAGTATCCCTGTGTGCTACTGGAAAGGGACCCTGGGTCTCCCGACTCACCCTCGAGAAAGCGTACCCTTTTGCACACTGCCCAAGCCTCGAAGAGACTCTCTGATAGGTGTCCCTCGTAACTCGACAGGAGTCCTGACTTCGTTGAACCAACACTAGGGTTGAAGGGTCCATCCTCCGCCGTAAAGTCGAGAATGCGTACCCCAGGTTCCCAGCCGCAACTCGAGTAAAACCATGACGACTTACCCCCTCCAAGCGAGATGACAGGCCCGATTCCCCTGCACTGCATGCAGAGCAATTCCGTGAGGGCCCCCTGAAAAAAGTCAGGAGGCCTCGACTTGCTTAATGGATGTCGGAGAACTCAAGTCCTCAAAAACTCACTGTCTCACAAGTAGAGTGAGGGGTCCCTTATGGAGGTCACACCAGCATCGCGAAGAGCTCCATGGTCCCCAAAATCAACTCGAGATGAGGCCCTCTTTCCCCTGCATTGACATCCAGTGAGCCATCCCCCGGCTCAATTCCTCCTATCAAACAACGGACCTGAGGCGTTTGACCCCACTCTTACACCTTTTGGGCAACTCCAGAGTTTCCTCCATATGGGTTGAGAACAAAACGGGCCACAGTTCTATTGCAGTGTGAGAGTACCATAGTTCAGCGCAGAAGCTGCAACTCGAGTGGACTGAATCCCGATGGACACCTAAATTGCCATCGAGATGAGAGCTGATCGATCGCACCTCTGACTATAGACTCAAGAGACGCTAGGTGCCTACCTCTCTCGCCACTAGTCTCTTCAAGAGGAGGCGTTTCGCGTACTCAGAGCCATAGGTATGATCACAGAGACGCGTAGACCCCTGAGAATGCTCTAGGCCTCCATAGTGGTGCATTATACACCGAGGAAGCCCTGGCTACGAAAGGAGGCCGGCTTTTCCTGGCTCGTGAGCTTGAATACCTGTCCTAGGTATGCATTCATTCTTCACATGCTGATAGTAGGATGTCTGCACCACGTGTGGAGTCCCTAGAGAAAGCACTAGGTCCCCGACATCCTTTCGACGGATGATGCCCTTAGCACATGCATCTGACGACTCTCGAGAGGCCACGACATGAGCTCACTGCTGCAAAAATGTGAACGGAGTACAGGGACTCCTGACATCCTGAGTACATATGCTCACGCGACTCGTACCCCCCCATTATCACATGTGGCTTCACTGGGATAAGGGACCCTGGGTCTACCGACTCACCATCGAGTAATGCGTTCTTTCTTTTAGCCCTGCCAAGAGCTTAGCGAGACGAGAACTCCTGAGGTATGTCGCCTCGTAAACTATGTACAGAGCAGTCCTGATACTTCGTTGAACAAATCACGAGGATTGAATGGGGGGGGGGGGGGGGGGCCATCCTATAGGCCCGTAAGTCGAGATGATGTACCCCAGGTCACCTGTCCGCATCGCTCGTGAGAGAAGAATAGAAAGATAATTCACAGATGCAGGACTCTCACCCTCCCTAGCGGAGCTGAGTGCCCGTATTCCCTCTTGCGCAGCTGCATGCAGCATCAATTCGTTTGAGCCCCCCTGATAACTAAGTCAGATGAGCCATCGACTTAGCTTGCATTGGTGATCGAGTGACAATCCGCATGATAGGAGTATACTAAAACACATCTCTCCTGCTACTACTGAGAGTGTGACCATGCGAGTCCCACCAGCATCGCGACAGCGATATCATAGTGTCTCCCAACATCAACTCTTGAGTGATGCCTTAAGGTCACACACGCATTTCACCGTTCATGACCTCCAGGTGCGAATCCCCAGGTTCCCCAACAATATCAACGACCTGAGGCTAGATTGACTCATCCTTTAGGCAACTCCATGAGGTTGTCTACCTTCACTGAAATAAAAAAAGAGCTCTCAACGCGGCCATAGTCTAGTAGAGTCATGTTAGACAGGTTCATCATCATTCCCAGGCAGAGTCTGTAATCTCAAGACTGCTCCGTGTTACCACTCATAACATGGCCTCGAGATGAGAGCTGAATATCGCCTAGGCTTTAGAATACTAAGACGTATTGTAGTCCACCTATTCCACAAGACCCGCCTCAAGAGGAGTTGCTTTCTCTCAGCATCGTAGGTATGAGGTGAGGTGACCCATTAGATTGCTGCTCCATCTAAATGGGCATATACACGCAGAGAAGCCCTGACTCGCATAGGTAGAGGCGTCTGGCCTTTCTTGCAGTGGTATTACTTTGCTAATATCAGTACTAGTCTGTTCATCTCACAAGCTGAAGGGATGTCACTGCCACCAACCTGTGGGGAGTCCCTGTAGTGAGCTACTAGTCCTAGGTCCCCCCGACCCCTGTTCCGTACGGACTGAGATGACCTCACTCGATGCCTCCTGACCAACTCAGATAGGCACGCTCGGACTGTAGCTCATGTGCTTTCTATATTCGTACGTGAACGCACTGCACTACCTCTTGAACAATTGCACTCGGACTAATCCCTGTATCCCTGTGAGCTACTGGAAAGGCAACCCTGTCGCTTCTCCCCGAACATCATCCACGAGAAGAGTTCCTTTTGCCCTGCCCAAGCCGCGGAAGTAGACTTTATGCATGGTGTCCCGCTTCCGTAACCGCGACTGTCGCGATTCCTGACTATTGATTGAACCATACACGAGGGTCTAATGAAAGTGATCCAATCATCCCCAGCCGCTAGTTATAATGTGTCTGATGAATGTATACGACCAGGATACTCCGACCATCTCGCCAGTACTCTGTGAGAAATACCATTGAGACTTCACCCCTCCAATCGACCGATCAGTGCAGCCTCGATTCTCCTAGCACTGCATGCCATGATCAGAGACTTCACGTCATGCAGACACACTGAACATGTCAGGAGCCTAGACTTGATTGCATGGGTGTCGAGGGACAGTCCGTCAAAATAAACTCATGTCACAAGAACCTCTGTGAGATGGGACCCTGAGGGTCACACCTTGCATCGTGCGATAGGAGCATCCATGGGCGCCCATACGTCAACTTCGAGACATGACGGCTCCGCTTTTTCCTCCTGCACTTGACTCCCAGAGCCATCCCCCCGATTGCCCACTCATAACACTACACTTAGGCATGAACTCCCTCTTTAGGCGCAACTCCATGCTCGGTGTTCCTTGCCACTGAGGAAACTAACGGAGCCGAAGTCTAGAGGAGTACCAAGTTCAGCACGATAGCCTCAAACTCCGTGTAGTGACTGCTTCAGATAGTACCCCACATTGCCTCGAGAATCGCGACTCGAGCTGATTCCCTGGCTTGTAGTACTCGCAAGACTGGATTTAGGGCCACGCTCTTCCAGCAAATGCCACATTGCAAGTGACGCGATTGCTGTTCTGCTCAGCCAAACGAAGGATATCGACTGGGAGGAGTAAAGAGCCTGAGATTGCTAGCGCTCAATAGGGCACATATACACCGAGAATGCGCACTGACTCGCAAAATGGAGGGCCGTGTGCTCCTTTCACTCATAGCAGTAGGCTCTGGATTACAGTTATAGTCATTTCCATCTCACAAGCTGAAGTGAGATGTCTGCGCCACCTGTGGAGTCCTTATAGAAAGCTCTCTTAGCGTCCGCGTACATCTATGCATCGTCTCTCGCGAATAGCATCAACATGCCATCTGACACCTCGATGAGGCACGCAGAGTCTCAGACTGCTTCAAACGTGTTATGACGGAACAAAAGGAGAAGAAGGAGAAGAGAAAGCCTGGACTACGCTCTGGAAAACATTGACAGCGAATACCCTAGGATCCCTTAGAGTGAGCTTACTGGACAGAGCAGGTCACCCTGGAGTCTCTCCTGATCCTCGACCTCGAGAAGACGTTTCCTTTGTGCCCTGGCTCACAGCCTCGAAGAGCACTCCTGAGGGTGATCTGTCACCTCGTAACTCGACAGGAGTCCTGCTGACTATCGTTGAAACACAACACGAGGGTTTGCTAAGGGCCATCTCCAGCCGTAAGTCTGAGACTGTACCCAGTCCCCCGCCGCAACTCGAGAAAAAAACCATGAGACTTTCCCCCTCCAAGGCGCGAGATGACGGCCCCGATTCCCTGCACTGTGGCACTGCATGCAGATAGCAATTTTCCGTGAGCCCCCTGAAACAATGTCAGTAAGCATCGACTTGCTTGATGATGTCGAGACAGTCCGCAAAAATCACGTGTCACAAGTAGAGAGGTACCCTGAGGTCACACCAGCAATCGCGAAGGAGCTCCATGGGCCCCAAATCAACTCGAGATGAGGCCCGCTTCCCCTGCATTGACTCCAGCAAGCCATACCCCTCCGTTTTCTTCCCCATCAAACACGACCTGAGGCTTGACTCCCTGACCCATTAGGCAACTCCAGAGGTTCCCCGAGAACAACGGGCCAAGCTAGAGAGTACCAAGTTCAGCAGAGCAACTCGAGGACTGCTCCGTGTACCCCAAATTGCCTCGAGATGAGAGCTGATTCCCTGGCTTAGACTTCAAGACGTAGGCCACCTTTCCACAAGCCCCTCAAGGAGGAGGCTTCTTCAGCAATAAGGTTATGAGGGAGGGACCCTGAGATTGCTGCCTCAATGGGCATATACACCGAGAAGCCATTGACTCTGAAAGAGAGGCCGGCTTCCTTGCAGTGGCTTGTAATACAGTCTAGTCTTTCATCTCACAAGCTGATCAGGGATGTCTGCACCACCTGTGGACGTCCCCCCCAGTCTAATAGAAAGCCTCAGAGTCCCCGAACTCCTTTCGACGGAATTCCTCACATGCCTCTGACACCTCGAGAGGCAACGCAGAGTCTCAACTGCTTCTCAAAATCGTGACCTATTTGAGGAGCCTGAGATCTCCACTTGAACATTGTCAGGTGGCCAATCCCAGGTATCCCCTGTGGCTACTCGGAAAGTGACCCCTGGTTCTCC
>JAJLRB010003134.1:0-10782 GCA_020976825.1 Odocoileus hemionus
CACACAGTGCTTTTGTGTCAACATTGTGCATATGATTTCATAAATAGAGGGGATAGGATGTCCCACGTATACTTGCTGTGATATGATAAATAGAGTGGCTGGATATAAATTTGGGTAGGTAGGTGGGACAAAACAATACAGTGAACGGAGGTCAAATACAGTGGATGTGATTCTGGTATAGTGTCTTGATGCATAAATAAGTGGTGTGAGGTCATAATGAGTGGATGTGATGTTTATGTAGTACATGTGTGTCATACATATAGTGGATGTGATATCATACATAAACTGGGTTAGATAAAATTGGTTCCTTGCGTGTGTTGACACAGATACAATGCGTGTGATGTTAGACATAGTGGCTGTGAAGTTACACAATGGTTGTGTTGTTACAAACACTGCGTGTGATGCCATATGAAGTGGATTATGTCATAAAACGATAGAGTGTTGTGACTATCATAGTAAATTGAGAGTCAATTTGTTTTTGTTGGATGGTTCAACAATAATATCTAGTGATATCGTTAGATATAATACAGAGTAATGTAGAAATCGACAATGTCAGATTCGGGTATATAATCCAATGTTAACTTTGATGTCATGAATAGAGTTCATGTGTTGGATGTCATAAGATACTAATAAATTTTTGTCATAAAGTGAGCGTGGATTTGTCTAGCTTGTCTGTATAAGGGCTATATAAATGGGCATACATATGCATCAATGTGATATCCAACCTCGTACAGTAGTATGGAGTAGTGAAATTCGCAGTGGATATGTCGTCAAGTTGTGTGTTTGATGAACATGTACAGTGGATGTGATAGAGCAGTGGGGATGGCACTACCTAGTTTTATTAACGGTTTTGAAGACAAGATATCAGAAGTTGCTTGTGTAGTCATTCATACACACAGACTGGTGGATGGAGATCATATACGGTGGGATTATGATGTCATTAAACATTATGTGGTGGATGCCCATGACACACCCTATTGACATGGTATAAACATTCGCATGATGAATTTTATTCAAGAAGATGTGGAGATTTGATGTTCTTTATTATAAACGTGCTCCTAATTAGTGTCCCATACATGCAGGTGGCTGTGATTTGCAACACGGTCGTAGAGTCTTTCGCGGTTTTAGAAATCATTATGTCATTTGTATAACTTAGTGAGTGTTGATTTACACCGATATAGATGGGCTGTAGACATGGTCGTGATTAGAGTGGTTTGTGTTGTCATTCAATACACCATGTGTGAGATGTCATAATATAATGGAGTATCGAGTGTCAAAAAAAAGACATAGTTAGCTGGTCTTGACACTAGTTATAGTGGCTTCTGCGATGTCGACAAAAACATATAGTAGTATGTGATGTCACAAACTGTGTGGATGGTGATGTTTTTGAATAGGAGTTGGTGATGGGATTGTTTATGGTTTACAGTCTTGTTGATGCATTAAAGGTATCATAAAGAATTAGTGTGGTAGTTTGTGATTGTGCGACATAGAATTTCATTATGACTTGTCTATTACATAGATAGTGAATTTGATATCACACATTATTGTCAGGTGTGGTGTAATCTGTTACATCAGCAAATAATGAGCAAAAACATACAGTTGGATGAAGCAGATGTCAGAAATAACTGTGTGTGATGGACAGAATACAGAGAGGATGTGATGTAAAGGGGGTGATGTGACGTCATACAGAGTGAATGTTATGTCACATGTACTCATTATGAAGTCATTAATATTGTGGCTGTGATATCTTACAAACTATGGGACTTAAATCATCAATAAACTTGCGGTGTGAGTGAGAATCATAGTGTAGATGTGCAGTCAGAATATAATGGCTGTGAGTGAGAAGTGTAGCTTTGGTGTTCATGACACACAGTTATGATGTCATAGAGCTTGGGGTGTTCGATGTCGTATATAGTGCTTAATGTCAAGCCTATAGTATGTGTGATATAAATCACACCAGTTTGTATTTTTATCACTGATACAAAGGTTTGTGATCCCACTAATACTGATCGGAGGGTGTTGATTTCAGATATTACTGTTTGTATCGCTCAACACAGTGTGTTTGATGTCAAATTTATTGGATATGGATTCCACATAACGCAGGGTGGTGTGAGTTTAATCAGATAAAGTGGCTGATGATGTCTGAGGTTTTGGTAGGGGATGAGATGTCCTATAACGAGGGATATGATGTAAAATATAGGAGATCTGATGTCATGAATGCAGGTGGATTTGATGTCTAAAGCTGAGGATTGATGTCATAACAAATGTGAATGCTGACTGTCATGTAAGAGTTGGTGTTTGAAATGTCATATGTATGTCGCAAAATATTGTGATGACCGGTCCATAACTTTACTTGTGGTGTAATTGGGTCAACGAATACAGAGTGTGTGCGTGATCACAAAACACAGATACTGGGTTTGGTTGTGATGTCCCAAAAATAAAATTAATGGGTGGAGATGTCAGTTAATAGTAGAACTGTCATGTCAATGAATGCAGTATGGGAGGTTGGGGCGCTAGCATTTATACTGGGTTATGATGTAACCAATGTGTGGGTGTAACGTCATATTTATGTGCCTGTTGTCATAAGAAAATCAGGTGATGTCATGCTACTGAATTAATTTGTCCCCTTAGAGATGTGTGTGATGTCGTGCAGAGCGTGTGGGGGTATAATTGGATACACTGTATTTGTTGACCCTGTTACCCAGGAGGTAAGAGTCAGATATAGGGGCTTGAGGATGGCCAGATATAACGGTTGAGTGTTCTCTGCGTGTGTGGTCAGAATAAGTGTTGTGTGATGTCATGAATGCACTGGATGTAGTGTGATGACTCCAATGTGTGAGTTCATAAAGAGTGGATGTGACGAAATATATCAAGCATCAGATGTCATACATAAAGTGGGTGTAATATCATACAAACAGTTGGCCAGAGGTCATCAATAGGGTGGATTCAATGTCAGCAATATTGGGAGTAATGTCATGAGTGCAGTGCATGTGATGTCATAAATAATCTGTGATGTCACTAAATGTGAATACGATGCATTTTAGAATGTATATGTTGGTATACATTTAGTGGGTGTGAGGTCATACATACAAAGGTTGTCATATCATTGAAAGAGTGGGTGTGATGACACAGATACAGTGGCTGTGATGTTAAAATAGAGTGAATATGATGCCGTATACAACGGATATGATGTCATCTTACATAGCGCATGAGATCTCATAAATACAGTTGGATGAGATGTCCTCAATATAGTGGATGTGATGACCCAGATACAGTGGATACAATGTCAAATAGAGTGTGTGTGATATATAGAAACTGTGGTTTATGTCATAACCTGGGAATGTGATGACTTGTATGGTGCAAATGTTGCCAACATATCCGAGGTGATTAAACAAAGGTAGGCGGAACTGGAGAGGAGTGACGGGAAAAAAAAAGGGGACAATGTCTGGAATGGGGGTTTATATCAGTGTGAAGTGGGGTTGCAAAAAATTCTGTGGTTTTTTGGGAATGAGAGTATAGTATCATCTGAAAAGCAAAAATGTTTTATATCTGGCGAGAGGGGTCAAAAACACACAGTGGTTTTGTCTACATTTTGCAAAATTTTTATAAATAAGGGGGTAGGATTCCCACGTAAAAACTTGCTGTATATGAAAATAGAGGGGGTGTGATATCATTGGTAGGGTAGGGGGGACAAAACAAACATAACGTGAGGTCAAATACAGGGATTTATGTCTGGTAAGTGGTTGATATAAAAAAGTGGTGTGAGGTAAAGATGGGTTGATTTTATGTATACATTGATTCATACATATGTGGGTGTGAATCATACAAAACTGGGTTGATAAAATTGGGTTTCCCTTTCGGTTTTACACAGATACAATGCGGGGAGTTTGACATAGTGGCGGAATTTCACAATGGTTGTGTTGTTTAACACTGCGGTGAGCCATATGAAGGGATATGTCATAACTTAGAGTGTGTGAATCATAGATAGATCATTGGTGATGTACATATATATGAAAGTATATCATACAGAGAATGACATGTCATATCGTATATAATCCTGTGATGTCAGAATAATTCAGTATGTCATAAATACTAATAATTTTTGTCATAAATGTGGATTTGTTGTCTGTATAAAGGGATAAATGGCAACATAGCCCCCTGGAACTCTTCTAGTTTTTATGATGTCGCAACAATTTGTTGATGACATTTAAGTGGTGTGAAGGGAGTTAAACGGTTTAAGACAGATATAGACTTGTTAGCACACACACAGAGGGTGAATCATATAGGGGATTGATTCATAAACATAGTTTGGGGCCCTACATTAAACAAACGCATGATGATATCAAAATGGATTTGATGTCTTTTAAAAGTGCCATAGTGCTACATCAGTGCTTGGGTTTCACACGTACATTGGGTTTTAACATAATCTTTAAGTGAGGTATTAACAAATATAAACTTAATGTCGGATAGAGTGTTTGTTGTCATTCATACACCATGTGAATGCTATAAATGATATGATGTCAAAAAAAAAAAGTACTGTCTTGACACGTTTTTAGTGGCTGCGATTCACAACATAGTGTAGTATGTCACAAAAAGTGGATTGGGGTGTTTTGAATAGAGTGGTGGGTTTAGGTTACATCTTTGGGTTTCAAAACGTGGGTGTGATGTCACATAGAAATCATATATGCAACATAGAGGGAATTTTATTCACACATAATGCAGTGTGGTATAATCAAAACACAGCAAATAATGACGCAAATAAGTGGATGCATTCAAAATACTGTGGTTTATACATGAAAACAGAGGGTGTGATTACGAGGGGTGTAGTCATACAGAGTGAATGTATTTCACATGTACTTTAATGAATCAGCATATTCTGGCTGTGATATCTTTCAAAAAAATGGCACTTAAATCACAATAATTTCGGTGTGTGGGGTCATACGTAGATGTTCACAATAAATGGCGGATGTGAGCAGAGTAGCTTTAAAGTCATGAACACACAGTTGTGATGTCATAAATTTGTGTGATGCGTATTTTGTGCTAATTTCCAAGCCTATAGATGTGTGGGAAAAAACAACAGTTTGGTTTTTATACACTGAACAGAGGGGGTGACCCCAAAACAGATACGGAGGGGGAGATTCAATAACTTTTGTATCGCCCAACACAGTGTGTTTGATGTCAAATATATTTATATTATTCACAACCAGTGGTGTGCGTTACAGAAAAGTGGCTGGATTCAAGGGATAGGGGGTGAGATGTCCTAAACCGGGGTATATTTCACATAAGGAGATTTGATGTCAGAACGTGATTGATTTTTAAACGAGGTTGATGCATAAAATGGAATGTGATTCATGAGATTGTTTGATTCATATGTTGCAAATTGTGATGACGCCATACTTTTGGGGGGGTTCAACGATACAGATTGGACAAACAGATACTGGTTTGTGAGTCCAATAAAGGTGGAGTCAGGTATATGACTCATGTCAGAAAAGCGTAGGGTGCTGTTTTTTACACTGGATATGATGTAACCCAAAGTCCGGGTGGAGCATATATTTTGCTTGCTGTTTCATAAAGAGATCAGGGAAAGTCATGCTACTGAATAATTTTCCCCCGTAAGTGTGTTGGGGGTCATGAAGGTGTGGGTGGATATTGATACACTGTTTTTATGACACAGAAACCGTGGAGGATGTCAATATAGGGCTGAGATGGGGAATAAAGGTTTGTGTTGTCTTGCTTTTGGGTCACATAAGGTGTGGAGTCAGAATGCTGGATGTATGTGATGACCCAAGGGTAGTTTATAAAGAGGTGTGACGAAATATACAGCTCAGATGTCATACAAAAGTGGGGGTAATATCATACAAACAGTTGGCCCAAGGGCATCAATAGGGTGGGTTTAATTCACAATTTGGGGGTAATGTCTTTAGGGTGGGATGGATTCCCTAAATAATCTTGGGTTCACTAAAGTAATACTCTTTTTTAAAATTTTATGTTGGATTCATTTTTGGGGTGAGGTCATACTACAAAGGGGTTTTCAATCATTGAAAAAGTGGGTGTGATACACAAAAAGGGGTGTATGTTAAAAATAAGGAAAATGCCGAACAAGGGAAGATTTTACTTACATACGCATGAGATCTCATAAATACAGTTGGAGTGATTTTCCCCAAAAATAGTGGTGGAACCCAAACAGTGGATACAAGTCAAAAGGGGTTTTTGGATTTAAAAAAACTGTGGGTTTTTTTTTTCATAACCTGGAATGTGAGACTTTATGGGGCAAATTTTTCATACATATGCGAGTGTGATGTCATTCAAAGAGTAGGCGATATCATGGGAAGGGGTGTGACGGCAAAAAAACATGGGGGCAATGTCTGGAAGTGGGGTGATATCATGTGTGAAGTGGGGTCAACAAAATTCGTGGTTTTTGGGGAAAAAAAAAAGTAATGAACACTAAATGCAAATATGTTATAATCTGGCAGAGTGGTGTCAACAACACCCGTGCTGTTTTCATACATTGTCTATATTTCATAAATAGAGGGAAAAGGATGTCCCCCTAATTGCTGTGATTTTGAAAATAGATGGCTGTGAATCATTTTAGGGTAGGGGGGACAAAAAAGATAAAATTTAACGGAGGTCAAATACAGTGGGTGTGATGTCTGGTAAGTTCTTGATGCAAAATAAAGGGTGTGAGTCATAATGAGTGTGAGATTTTATGTAGTACATTATGCATACAAAGTGGATGTTGATATCATACATAAACTGGGTTAATAAAATTGTTCCTTGCGTGTGTTACACAGATACAATCGGTGATGTAAACATAGTGGCTGGAAGTTCCAAAGGTTGGTTTTTATAACACTCGTGTGATGCCATATGAAGTGGGTATGTCTAAACTTAAGTGTTGAAACATAAAGAGTCATTGTGTGATGTCAATAAAATTGAATGGATATCATACAGAGTAGAACATGTCAATCGTATATAATCCATTGGGTTCAAATAATTTTTAGTGATCATAAATACATAATTTTTGTCATAAATGTGGTTTGTTGTCATGTATAAGGGAATAATGGCATACTATCCCCTTGAACTCTTACATAGTTGGAGTGATGTCGTCAACAATGTTGTTTGATGACATTTCAGTATTGAAGGCAGTTTAACGGTTTTTAAGAAGATAAAGCTTTTGTAGTCAACACACAGACTGAGAATCAAATACGGGGGTATGATTTATAAAAAATAGTGGTGCCAGACCATGTAAACAATCGCATGATGTACAAGAGGGAATTGATGTCTTTTAACGTGCTAATGTCATACATGCAGTGGGGTGTGATTTCACACGTACATTGGGGTTTAACATAACATTTTAAATAGTTGATTACACCGAAAATGGGTTAAGCGGGTAGAGTGTTTTGTTGTCATTCAACACCATTAGATTCAAATTTTAATGAGTAAATGTCAAAAAACATAGTACTGTCTTGACACAGTTAAAGTGGCTCGATGTCACAATATGTATGGATTTCACAAACATGGATGATGTTTTTGAATAAGTGGTGGATTTTATGGGTTTCAGTCTTTTGATGTCATAAACTTGGGTGGATGTCACATAAATTTATATGATGTCAACATAGAGTGAAATTTAACACACATATTGCAGGTTGGATAATCAATACACACAAAAAATGACGCAAATACAGTGGGTGCGATGTCAGAAATACTGTGTGTGTACTGAAAACGTGGTGTGTCACAGAGGGATTTACTCATACAGAGTGAATTATTTTACATGTACTTCATATAAATCCCTCATTTCTGGCTGGGATTCTTACAAAAATGGCACTTAAATAACAATAATTGCGGGGTGAAGGGGGTCATACTGTGATTCAGTCAATATAATGCTTAGTGAGACGAGACTTTAAAGTCATGAACACACAGTTTTGATTCATAAAGTCTGGGTGTATGCCTATATAGTGCATAAATTTCCAAGCCAAAAATGGTGATAAATACACACAGTTTTTTATATCACTGATACAGGGGGGTACCCACAAATCAAACGGGGGGAAGATGTCAGATAACTGTTTGTAACCCTCAACACAGGTTTTGATGTCAAATAATTGGATAGGATTTAAAAAACGCAGTGGGGTTTACGTTACAGATAAAGTGGCGTGTGCAAGGGTTTGGGGGTGAGATGTCCTAAACCGTGGATAATGTCCCCATTAGAGTTTTATGTCATGAATGCAGGATTGGATGTCTAAAGCTGAGGATTGATTTCATAAAATTTGATGTATTCATTAAGTGTTTTGATGTCATAGTATGCAAATTGTGATGACGCCATACTTTTGGTATTCAACATACAAGGGTGACCAAACAGATACGTTTTTGTGTTCCAATAAAGGGGGAGATGTCGGGATAGTAGCGTCAGTCATGAAAGCATAGGGGGCTGTTATATACACTGGATAGATTAACCAAAAGTACCGGGGGTATTTCAAAAATAAGCTTTCTGTTTCATAAAAAGATCAGGATGCATCATACTAAAATTTGTCCCCCGTAGAGTGTTGTATTCAGCAGAGAGTGGGGGGTGGTATAATTGATACACTGTTTGTGCACAGAACCTGGGGGTAGGGCAGAAAGGGGCTGAGAGGGGATAAAAAGTTTGGTTGTCTTGCGTTGTGGTCACTATATTGTGGATGCGAATGCAGGGGTGTAGTGATGACCCAATGTGTGATTTTATAAAGATGGGTGTGACGAAATATATCAACATCAAATTGTCATACATAAAAGGGGGGTAAAAACATACAAACAGTTGGCCAGAGGGGCATCAAAGGGGGGGATTCAATGTCACAAATTGGGATAAGTCAAAGGTGCAGTGCATGTTGTCATAAATAACTGGATGTCCCAAAAAGTAAAAACATGCATTTTAGAATGTTGGTAACATTTAAAGGGGGGTGAAAGGGCATACAACAAAGGTTTCATATCATTAAAGAGTGGGGTGGGGAAAACACAATACAGTGGGGTGATGTTAAAAAAGAGTGAAATGAGCCGTAACAAAGGATATGATTCTCTTTCATAGCGCATAATCCATAAAAAACAGTTGAGTGATTCCTCAATATATGGATGGGATGAAAACCCCAAAACAGTGGATCAATGTCAAAGAGAGGGGTGTGTTAATAAAACTGGGTTTTTTGTCAAAACCTGGGAAGTATGACTTGTAGGGGCAAATGTTGCCATAAAAAATATGCCGATGTGATTCATTCAAAGAGTAGGCGTGATACAGGGAGGGAAAAGTGACGGCAAAAAAAACAGTGGGAGCAAGCTTTAATGGGTGTGGAATCAGTGTGAAGTGGATGTTCAACAAAATTCTGTGGTTTTGGGGTAATAGAGATATAAATATCTAAATGCAAATATTTATATTTTCTGGCGAAGTGTGTCAAAAAAACACACTGCGAATTTTCATAATTGTGCATATTTTATAAATAGAGGGGAAAAGGATTCCACGATATTCGTATATACAAATAGAGTGGTGTGATATCAAATTAGTGGGGAAAAAAAGATAATGAACGTGAGGGCAAATAAGTGGATGTGATTCTGGTAAAGGGGGAAAAAAGGGTGGGGCAAGGTGGTGGAGGTTTTTTAAAAAAGGGTTTGGGGAAAGGGTTTTAAAAGGTTTTGGTAAAAGGTTTTGGTGTGGGGACAAATAAAGGTTTGAAGGCATATTGGATTAAAAGTTTTTTAAAAATTTAGTATAATTAAAATTATTTCTTAAAAGGTTTGTTCATAAAAACATTTTGAAAAATTTGAAATTTCGGTTTTTTGGGAAGAACAATTGGGGGTTTAAACATTTGGTGTTTAAAATTAAAATTTTTGTTTGTTTGTAAAACCTTCTGGAACCCCAAAAAGTGGGTATGCTAAAAATTTTAAAGATTTATTTTAGTTTGGTTTTTAAAAAGAAATTGTGTTTAAAAAATAATAAATAAAGTGGTTATTCAAAAAAAATAATGGCTGTTTCAATTGTTTGGTATAAAAATTTGATGTCATAATAAGGGGTTAGATGCAAAATTAATAAAATTTTTTCATAAATGTGAGTTTTCCCGTATAAGGGAAATAAAAGATTTTTTTTTTCACTGTGAATTTTTAAATTGGAGGGATTTCCCCAAAAATGTGTGTTTGATGACATGTACAGTGGTGTGATGGCAGTTATAACGGTTTTGAAGACAGATATAGAGCTTGTGTAGTCACACACCAGAGTGGATGAGATCATATACGGTGGATATGATGTCATAAACATAGTGGGTGCCATGACATGTAAACAATCGCATGATGATATCAAGAGTGGATTTGATGTCTTATAACGTGCCTATAGTGTCATACATGCAGTGCTGTGATTTCACACGTACATTGGGTTTAACATAATCATTAAGTGAGTGTGATTACACCGATATAATGGCTGTAATGTCGGATATAGATGGTTGTGTTGTCATTCATACACCATGTGAGATGTCATATATAATGAGTATGATGTCAAAAACATAGTAGCTGTCTTGACACAGTTATAGTGGCTGCGATGTCACAACTATAGTGTATGTGATGTCACAAACAGTGGATGTGATGTTTTGAATAGAGTGGATGGGATGTTATGGTTACAGTCTTGTGATGTCATAATGTGGGTGTGATGTCACATAGAATTCATATGATGTCATACATAGAGTGTTTGATATCACACTATTGCAGGTTGGTATAATCATACACAGCAAAATGGCAATAAGTGGGGCATGTCAAAATACTGGGGTGATGCATGAATAC
>JAJLRB010003135.1:0-10779 GCA_020976825.1 Odocoileus hemionus
TACTACTTACTTTCGCTCCCTTTGTTTTTTTGGCTTCCATAACAAAGCGACAAAACAACAAAGACATCATAGACTCAGGGGCTTATAGAATTCTGCCAACCGCCATGACCTTGGACTTCCAACCTCCAGTACTGTGAAGATAAATCTGGTTATTAAAATGCACCCCCTCTTATGAATCCATATCAAGGAGTTTCTACAAAGTTTATAATAAAAAATAGTGGATCATATCTACATTCCTTTCTCCACACTTTGAATTCAGTTCCCCAAGATAGTGAGTATGTAGAATATTTTATCTGTAGCTTTCTAGATATTTGACCTCCATGTTCACTTAAAGAAAGGTGAATATTCAATAGACTTTTTTATATTTAGTGGCGATATCATCCATCTTTGTAATCGTTATTACAAGTTCTCCACGTTTATGAACATCTAAATGGTCCTTTAGAAAGCCATCAACGACTTTATTTCAATCTTTAAATTGTGTGTAACCGTTTCCTTTAACGTTTCATCTCCTCTTCTGCATTCATTTCATTCGTCGATTTTAATTTATATGACATTTTGTGTTTTAAAAGAAACATAAAAAGAACCATAAAAATTCAAAGAAATTTGCATTTTCTGGCATTTTATGTGAATGTGTATTCACAGCTGAGTCACATCCCATACAAGGGCATTGTGTATACATTTTTCTTGGCGAAACTTTTGTTTTTTCTCTTGTGGAATTAGTACTGGTTTATTTTGGCTTAAGTTTTCTTTACACCTATTGCCCTGTTTCATATACAGACACCTGTGGAGCAGAGAAGGTTAAACTCATCCTTCATGATTTAAAAAGGATTATCTGCAATTTTGCTTCATTCTGGGGGTCTTCCGTCCTGGACTCTTTTGCATATCCTGATCTAGATCTCTAGACAACTGCTGTCATTCTGTGGGAAGTTTTGGACACTTTCTGTCATCTATTAGACTTCCCTCAGAATTCCCAAGTGGGTTTCTGCTTCTAGAATTATTCTTTTTTATTTTTCATGAAGTACATCTATCTGAATGTTTTCTTGATAAATTGAATGGGACGATGATTTCTTCTTAAAGAACATGGTCGATATTAAAGAACAGCTTCTGACCCCTTACCTTATCCTTCTTCTGGTCTGAATGTTTGTCTGGGTTCCAATAATCTAGACAAGATAAGTACATTTTATCAATAGAATAATCAGAGACAATGAGTGTCTTTTTCTTTCCACATTCAAAGTTGCTGTTTTCCCCCCCAAAGAAGTCTGACTATCACTATGATTGCCTGTTTTTCCTCTGAATCTCAAATTTCCTGAAGTTTCCCTTTCCACTGTATTGTGCTTTCGCCATGAAAAGCTTTCCCTACATTTTGGTAGATACTGGTTCCTCCTTTTTATCCTATCAATCCTGGACACGTATGCCCTTGGTTGTTTTCCTTACATTCATTTTTGTAATAATTTGTCTTTTATTTCATATTTTTTTTTTCCATTTATTTTTATTAGTTGGAGGCTAATTACTTTACATCATTACAGTAGTTTTTGTCATACATTGAAATGAATTAGCCATGGATTTACATGTATTCCCCATCCCAGTCCCCCCCCCTCCCACCTCCCTCTCCACCCGATCCCTCTGGGTCTTCCCAGTGCACCAGGCCCGAGCACTTGTCTCATGCACCCAACCTGGGCTGGTGATCTGTTTCACCCTAGATAATATACATGTTTCAATGCTGTTCTCTTGAAACATCCCACCCTCGCCTTCTCCCAGAGTCCACAAGTCTGTTCTATACATCTGAGTCTCTTTTTCTGTTTTGCATATAGGGTTATCGTTACCATCTTTCTAAATTCCATATATATGTGTTAGTATACTGTAATGGTCTTTATCTTTCTGGCTTACTTCGCTCTGTATAATGGGCTCCAGTTTCATCCATCTCATTAGAACTGATTCAAATGAATTCTTTTTAATGGCTGAGTAATATTCCATGGTGTATATGTACCACAGCTTCCTCATCCATTCGTCTGCTGATGGGCATCTGGGTTGCTTCCATGTCCTGGCTATTATAAACAGTGCTGCGATGAACATTGGGGTGCATGTGTCTCTTTCAGATCTGGTTTCCTTGGTGTGTATGCCCAGAAGTGGGATTGCTGGGTCATATGGCAGTTCTATTTCCAGCTTTTTAAGAAATCTCCACACTGTTTTCCATAGTGGCTGTACTAATTTGCATTCCCACCAACAGTGTAAGAGGGTTCCCTTTTCTCCACACCCTCTCCAGCATTTATTGCTTGTAGACTTTTGGATAGCAGCCATCCTGACTGGCGTGTAATGGTACCTCATTGTGGTTTTGATTTGCATTTCTCTGATAATGAGTGATGTTGAGCATCTTTTCATGTGTTTGTTAGCCATCTGTATGTCTTCCTTGGAGAAATGTCTGTTGAGTTCTTTGGCCCATTTTTTGATTGGGTCATTTATTTTTCTGGAGTTGAGCTGGAGGAGTTGCTTGTATATTTTTGAGATTAATCCTTTGTCTGTTGCTTCGTTTGCTATTATTTTCTCCCAATCTGAGGGCTGTCTTTTCACCTTGCTTATAGTTTCCTTTGTTGTGCAAAAGCTTTTAAGTTTCATTAGGTCCCATTTGTTTATTTTTGCTTTTATTTCTAAAATTCTGGGATGTGGGTCATAGAGGATCCTGCTGTGATTTATGTCGGAGAGTGTTTTGCCTATGTTCTCCTCTAGGAGTTTTATAGTTTCTGGTCTTACATTTAGATCTTTAATCCATTTTGAGTTTATTTTTGTGTATATGGTGTTAGAAAGTGTTCTAGTTTCATTCTTTTACAGGTGGTTGACCAGTTTTCCCCCAGCACCACTTGTTAAAGAGGTTGTCTTTTTTCCATTGTATATCCTTGCCTCCTTTGTCGAAGATAAGGTGACCATAGGTTCGTGGATTTATCTCTGGGCTTTCTATTCTGTTCCATTGATCTATATTTCTGTCTTTGTGCCAGTACCATACTGTCTTGATGACTGTGGCTTTGTAGTAGAGTCTGAAGTCAGGCAGATTGATTCCTCCAGTTCCATTCTTCTTTCTCAGGATTACTTTGGCTATTCGAGGTTTTTTTGTATTTCCATACAAATTGTGAAATTATTTGTTCTAGTTCTGTGAAAAATACCGTTGGTAGTTTGATAGGGATTGCATTGAATCTATAGATTGCTTTGGGTAGTATAGCCATTTTGACAATATTGATTCTTCCAATCCATGAACACGGTATATTTCTCCATCTGTTTGTGTCCTCTTTGATTTCTTTCATCAGTGTTTTATAGTTTTCTATGTATAGGTCTTTTGTTTCTTTAGGTAGATATACTCCTAAGTATTTTATTCTTTTTGTTGCAATGGTGAATGGTATTGTTTCCTTAATTTCTCTTTCTGTTTTCTCATTGTTAGTGTATAGGAATGCAAGAGATTTCTGTGTGTTAATTTTATATCCTGCAACTTTACTGTATTCATTGATTAGCTCTAGTAATTTTCTGGTAGAGTCTTTAGGGTTTTCTATGTAGAGGATCATGTCATCTGCAAACAGAGAGAGTTTCACTTCTTCTTTTCCTATCTGGATTCCTTTTACTTCTTTTTCTGCCCTGATTGCTGTGGCCAACACTTCCAAAACTATGTTGAATAGTAGTGGTGAGAGTGGGCACCCTTGTCTTGTTCCTGATTTCAGGGGAAATGCTTTCAATTTTTCACCATTGAGGGGGTGATGCTTGCTGTGGGTTTGTTGTCATATATATAGCTTTTATTATGTTGAGGTATGTTCCTTCTATTCCTGCTTTCTGGAGAGTTTTTAATCATAAATGGATGTTGAATTTTGTCAAAGGCTTTTTCTGCATGCATCTATTGAGATAATCATATGGTTTTTTTTATCTTTCAATTTGTTAATGTGGTGTATTACACATTGATTGATTTGCGGATATTAAAGAATCCTTTGCATTCCTGGGATAAAGCCCACTTGGTCATGGTGTATGATTTTTTTTTAATATGTTGTTGGATTCTGTTTGCTAGAATTTTGTTAAGGATTTTTGCATCTATGTTCATCAGTGATATTGGCCTGTAGTTTTCTTTTTTTTTGTGGCATCTTTGTCTGGTTTTGGAATTAGGGTGATGGTGGCCTCATAGAATGAGTTTGGAAGTTTACCTTCTTCTGCAATTTTCTGGAAGAAGTTTGAGTAAGATAGGTGTTAGCTCTTCTCTAAATTTTTGGTAGAATTCAGCTGTGAAGCCATCTGGTCCTGGGCTTTTGTTTGCTGGAAGATTTCTGATTACAGTTTCGATTTCCTTGCTTGTGATGGGTTTTGTTAAGATCTTCTATTTCTTCCTGGTTCAGTTTTGGAAAGTTATACTTCTCTAAGAACTTGTCCATTTCTTCCAAGTTGTCCATTTTATTGGCATATAGAGCTGCTGGTAGTAGTCTCTTATGATCCTTTGTATTTCAGTGTGTTGTCTGTTGTGATCTCTCCATTTTCATTTCTAATTTTGTTAATTTGGTTCTTTCTCCCTTTGTTTCTTAATGAGTCTTGCTAATGGTTTGTCAATTTTGTTTATTTTTTCAAAAAAACCAGCTTTTAGCTTTGTTAATTTTTGCTATGGTCTCTTTAGTTTCTTTTGCATTTATTTCTGCCCTAATTTTTAAGATTTCTTTCCTTCTACTAACCCTGGGGTTCTTCATTTCTTCCTTCTCTAGTTGCTTTAGGTGTAGAGTTAGGTTATTTATTTGACTTTTTTCTTGTTTCTTGAGGTAGGCCTGTAATGCTATGAATCTTCCCCTTAGCACTGCTTTTACAGTGTCCCATAGGTTTTGGGTTGTTGTGTTTTCATTTTCATTCATTTCTATGCATATTTTGATTTCTTTTTTGATTTCTTCTATGATTTGTTGGTTATTCAGAAGCGTGTTGTTTAGCCTCCATATGTTTGAATTTTTAATATTTTTTTTTTTCCTGTAATTGAGATCTAATCTTACTGCACTGCACTGTGGTCAGAAAAGATGACTGGAATGATTTCAATTTTTTTTGAATTTACCAAGACTAGATTTATGGCCCAGGATGTGATCTATTCTGGAGAAGGTTCCGTGTGCACTTGAGAAAAAAAGGTGAAGTTGATTGTTTTGGGGTGAAACGTCCTATAGATGTCAATTAGGTCTAGCTGGTCCATTGTGTCCTTTAAAGTTTGTGTTTCCTTGTTCATTTTCTGTTTAGTTGATCTATCCATAGTTGTGAGTGGGGTATTAAAGTCTCCTACTATTATTGTGTTACTATTAATTTCCTCTTTCATACTCGTTAGCGTTTGCCTTACATATTGCGGTGCTCCTATGTTGGGTGCATATATATTTATAATTGTTTATATCTTTCTTCTTGGATTGATCCTTTGATCATTATGTAGTGTCCATCTTTGTCTCTTTTCACAGCCTTTTATTTGAAAGTCTATTTTTATCTGATATGAGTATTGCGACTCCTGCTTTCTTTTGGTCTCCGTTTGCATGTGGAATATTTTTTTTTCCAGCCCTTCACTTTTTTAGTCTGTATGTGTCCCTTGTTTTTGAGGTGGGTCTCTCTTGTAGACAGCATATATAGGGGTCTTGCTTTTGTATCCATTCAGCCAGCCTTTGTCTTTTGGTTGGGGGCATTCAACCCATTTACATTTAAGGTAATTATTGATAGGTATGGTCCCGTTGCCATTTATTTTGTTGTTTGGGGTTCACGTTTATACCACCTTTCTGTGTTTCCTGTCTAGAGAAGATCCTTTAGTATTTGTTGAAGAGCTGGTTTGGTGGTGTGCTGAATTCTCTCAGCTTTTGCTTGTCTGTAAAGCTTTTGAGTTCTCCTTCATATCTGAATGAGATCCTTGCTGGGTAGAGTAATCTAGGTTGTAGGTTATTCTCTTTCATTACTTTAAGTATGTCCTGCCATTCCCTTCTGGCCTGAAGGGTTTCTATTGATAGATCAGCTGTTATCCTTATGGGAATCCCTTTGTGTGTTATTTGTTGTTTCTCCCTTGCTGCTTTTAATATTTGTTCTTTGTGTTTGATCTTTGTTAATTTTTGATTAATATGTGTGTCTTGGGGTGTTTCGCCTTGGGTTTATCCTGTTTGGGACTCTCTGGGTTTCTTGGACTTGGGTGGCTATTTCCTTCCCCCATTTTTAGGGAAGTTTTCAGCTATTATCTCTCCTCGAGTATCTTCTCATGGCCTTTTTTTTTTGTCTTCTTTCTTCTTCTGGGACTCCTATGATTCGAATGTTGGGGCGTTTCACATTGTCCCAGAGGTCCCTGAGGTTGTTTCCTCATTTCTTTTTGATTCTTTTTTTTCTTTTTCTACTCCTCTCTGCTTCATTTTATTTTCAGCACCTGGAGTTTTCATCTTCTAACGTTTCACATTTTATGAGGTTGTCCTCATTTATCTATCTTTTTTCTGTCTCTGCTTCATTTATTTCCACCATTTTATCTTCTAACTACTTCATGGTTATTCTACTCATGGTTCCCTCCAGAGTGTTTTTGATCTCATTTATTTTCATTATTTAATTTTTAATTGACTTTTTTTTATTTCTTCTAGGTCCTTGTTAAACATTTCTTGCATCTTCTCAATCTTTGTCTCCAGGCTATTTATTTGTAACTCCATTTTGTTTTCAAGATTTTGGATCATTTTTATTATCATTATTCTAAATTCTTTTTCAGGTAGATTCCCTATTTCCTCCTCTTTTGTTTGACTTGGTGGGCTTTTTTCATGTTCCTTTACCTGTTGGGTATTTCTCTGCCTTTTCATCTTGTTTAGATTGCTGTGTCTGGAGTGGGCTTTCTGTATTCTTGTGGTCTGTGGTTCCTGTTTTTTTATTGTGGAGGTTTCCAACACCCAGTGGGGGTGGGGTTGGACGATTGGTTTGTCAAGGTTTCCTGGTTAGGGAAGCTTGTGTCAGCGTTCTGGTGCATGGAATTGGATTTCTCTCTCTCTGGAGTGCAATGGAGTGTCCAGTAATGAGTTTTGCGATGGGTCTATGTGTTAGGTGTGACTTTTGGACAGCCTGTATGTTGACACTCAGGTCTATGTTCCTGCGTTGCTAAAGAATTTGCGTGGTATGTCTTGTACTGGAGAGCTTATTGGCTCTTGGGTGGTGGTTGGTTTTGGTGTAGGTATGGAGGCTTTTTGGATGGTCTCTTATTCCTTAATGTTCCATGTAGTCAGGAGTTTTCTGGTTTTCTCAGGTTTTGGGCTTAAAGTCTCCTGCCTCTGGATTTCAGTTTTATTCTTCCAATAGTCTCAAGACTTCTCTCCAACTATACAGCACTGATAATAAAACTTCTAGGTTAATGGTGAAAAGATTCTCCACCGTGAGAGACAACCAGAGAGGTTCACAGAGTTACATGAAGAATAGGAGAGGGAGGAAGGAGATAGAGGTGAGCAGGAGGAGAAAAAGGGGACTCAAGAGGAGAGAGACAGACAGATCTACGCAGTTATCTGTTCCCAAAGTGTTCTCCGTAGCCCAGATCCCCCAGACACCCACAAAGATCACACATTGGAGTTGGATTGGGAAGAGAAAGGGGAAAGGAGGAAATAGAGGTGTTCTGAGGTAGAAAACAGAGAGTCAAAAGTGGGGAGAGTAATCACCACACTCCTGAATAGAAATGGGAACTGAATATTGGATTCTTTAAATGTCCAAAATTTATATCACATACTGAAAAACAAAGATTAAAAATCTAGTGTAGAGGTTTTAGACTCTTTGAAATACACAATATTTAAAAACAAAAACAACAACAAAAATTTAGAAATGTATATGAAGTTCGGTGTTTTAGTTTTTAAAAATAGGGTTCTCTCTCTCTCTCTCTTTTTTATGGCAAGGTTATAGTGTGAAATGAAAAATGAAAATTAAGGAATAATAGAGGAGTATTAGAGGACTTTAAAAGGAAATAGGAGAGAAAACAAAAAAAAAAAAAAAAAAAAAAAAAAAATTTTTTTCCCCTAATTAAAAAAAAAATAAAAATATATGAAAATGAAAGTTGAGGAGTAATGGGGATAATAGGGAATTTTAAAGAAAATAAAAGAGAAAAAATAAAAATTTTTAAGAAAAAAGGAAAGAAAAAATTTTTTTTTTAATTAAAAAAAATATATATGCATATATATCTAGGAATTTCTCTGGAGTTGTTGTGGTCAGTGTAGGGTTCAGTTCAATTTCAGATAGCTCCTCTTTCCAGCTTACACTTCTCGATATCTATAGGGGCCCCTTCCTGTGTAGTGTAGTCGGTGTCAGTGTTACCTTCAGGGATTTTAATCTGTTGCATTGGTCCTTTCTGAAGCGGTTCTCTTTGTTTTTTGGCTTCTGTTTGCCATCTCTTTCGGTGGTCTAATTTTTCCGCCCTGACACAGGTGGGCAGAGGTGATCTCTTATTTAGGTTCCGCTAGTTCAGTTCAGTCCTGCTACGGGGGGAGGGTGGGGGCGCTGCAGAAGATAGTGCTGAGTGTGGATAGCACTCACCCGTGTTCCGGCCACACTGGGTTTGCCCCGCTCACGGGTGTCAGTGCTTTCCCCGTCTACACTGCTCAGGCTCTCTCCTCCCGGCTGCTCTATATGAGCGGGCCCTGTGTTGAGTGCGGTTCCAGTTTTCGGGTACTCCACAAAAGCGCAGATTTCGGTTGCGCCCTGCGTTTTGTGCCTTCCCCGGCCTGAGCGGTTCAGGCAGCCAGAGGCTTTGGTGCACTCTCCCCGGGTGTGGCGTTGTGCATGCCTTTTCCCTCCACGTCGAGAAGCCCAGGCAGCCAGAGGCTTGGGCGCACTCTCCCCGGATGGTACGGCGCACCTTTTCCCTCCCCCGTGGCCCCAGCGCGCGCCGCCGCCAGTCGGGTCTCAGGAAGTCTTTAGATAGGAACCAGGGGCCTGTTTGCAGTGTGGGAGCCCCCCCCCCCCCCCCCCCGGGGGTGGCTTCTCAGGGGCTGAGTTTGCCCCTTTTCCCCTCCCCCCTGCCTCCTACCTCCAGCTCCAGGGATGGGCCGGCTCTTCTCTGGAGTTTCTCAGTCCCTTTGTTTTTGCGAACCGCCGGGCAGTGTGTTCGGGCCAGTTAATTTTGACCCTTGCTATCCCACAGTTTTAAAAAAGCTCCCTCTGATTGCTCTCAGGGTCTTCAGGCCGAGGCGGTCCTTACCCTAAGCAATGCCGCCCCGCTCCTCTCCGTTCTGCCCCCGTTTGTTGCTGGTGGGTACGGGCGTCTGGGGTACTTTTCTGCTGGGAGTTGCTTTTAGGCACGTAATCTGTGGGCCTTGTTTAATTTTTTCCTCCCTAGTTAGATTGCCGAAAACTTCCCCCAGTCCCGCCAGTGCGAGGGTTTCCTGGTGATTGGAAACTTCCTCTATTAAGACTCCCTTCCCGGACGGGTCTCCGTCCGTAGCTCTTTTGACTCCCTTTTTATCTTTTATATTTTGTCCTACCTCCCTTCGAAGACAATGGGCTGCTTTTCTGGGCACCTGATGTCCTCTGCTAGCGATCAGAAGTTGTTTTGTGAAATTTGCTCAGCGTTCAAATGTTCTTTCGATGAATTTGTAGGGGAGAAAAGTGGTCTCCCCGTCCTATTCCTCCGCCATCTTGTGCAAAGTCGGTTTTCTTTGCTTTGGACAAAGAGTTGGACACAACTGATGGGACGAGAACAACAAACACATTTTACCCTTTTTAATATGAACATTTGTCAGTGTTCTCCACTTTATGGATACCTTGCATACTTTAAATCACTCTAAGGCGTGTTTCTTATAAGGGGTGTCTCTCTCATCCTATTATTGGCACTGCTCTGGTTCTTACAGCATTGCTTTTCTCTTTGTCCTAGAATTTCCAGTCAAGTAGTGGCACCAATTGACCTGATCCTTGTGATTATCACTTTCAGTTCAGTTCAGTCCAGTCGCTCAGTCACATCCAACTCTTTGCGACCCCATGAATCGCAGCACGCCAGGCCTCCCTGTCCATCACAAACTCCTGGAGTCTACTCAAACCCATGCCCATCGAGTCGGTGTTGCCATCCAGCCATCTCCATCCTCTGTCGTCCCCTTCTCCTCCTGCCCCCAATCCTTCCCCCAATCCCCTTCCATGCATCAGGGTCTTTTCCAATGAGTCACTCTTTGCATGAGGTGGCCAAGTACTCTTTTCTGGAGTTTCAGCTTCAGCATCAGTCCTTCCAATGAATACCCAGGACTGATCTCCTTTGAGAATGGACTGGTTTGGATCTCCTTGCAGTCCAAGGGACTCTCAAGAGTCTTCTCCAACACCACAGTTTCAAAAGCATTCAATTTGTCGGCTCAGCTTTCGTCACAGTTCCAACACTCACATCCATACATGACCACTCGGAAAAACCATAGCCTTGACCAGACAGACCTGTTGTTGGCAAAGTAATGATCCTCTGCTTTTTTAATATTCCATCGAGGTTGGTCATTAACATTCCTTCCAAGGAGTAGTGCATCTTTATAATTTCATGGCTGCCACATCAAACATCTGCAGTGATTTTGGAGCCCCAAAAAAATTAAGTCTGACACTAGTTATTGCCACTGTCCTTTCCCCATCTATTTCCCATGAAGTGGATGGACCAACACTTTGAGTATAGTTCCTAAAATAATAAACTTTGCATGATCAATTCATGTCTTGAGTGACTGTGAATTTCCTGTGATATCTTTAGGAATCTTATTGCTTTTATTGTCACTACCTCTTTCCAACTGCTGAATTTTTTTTCTTTCTTTCTTGAACCATAATTCCAAAAAGATGAACCCCCATGAGGGGAAGGTG
>JAJLRB010003136.1:0-10776 GCA_020976825.1 Odocoileus hemionus
ATCCTTTTTAAGACGAAACCCACAATATTTAAGATTCACATCCCTAAAAGACATGACGTCACCCCACTATGAGAAGCACACCCACTGAACTTTGCCATCAAAACCTCTCCACTGATATCACCCCTTTTTTTGTGACATCACACACACTTTATTTTTGATATCATTTTGATTCTATAACATCACATCTTCCCTTAGTTCTTCACCCCCTGTACGTATACCCAACCTTATGTATGAAACCAATCCAGCAGTAGTAAAAATTTTACCCTAACATGTGACATCCCAGCAAAATCTGTGTCATCACACCCCTCTTTTGACCAGTCTCACCTACTTTTTCAGATATCTCATCCCGTTTAAGAAATCTTTGCACTGGGAAGACATCACACCTCAGTTGCGACATAAAACCACCATTTCTAAGGCATCCACACAGTATGTTTGACATCATATCACAGAAATCTCTGTCTCACATCCACTGTTTTGATGTTTCACAGAAGTGTACCTTGAGTTACACCCGCTTATATGATGCATCATACCAGGTAACAATACATATTCACTAGTTTTGTTACCTCACAACCACTGTATCGTGTTCACACCCACCTTTCCATTTTATCACCCCTTTGTGTGTATTACATCACACTGCTTTTTCAACCATCAAAAACACTTAAGGCATCACTTAAAACTTTTTATGTATACCCCCACATTTATTCATCGCACGCACTTACTATGACATCACTTCAAATGTCTGAATTGCCCCACAGATCGTGTCATCTAAAACACTCTAAAAATGATCTAAAAACCCAACTGGTGATGACATCACACCCATTTTATCATGTCATCTTACACATAACTAAAACCATCCCTTTTTATGATTTCACACCTTTGCATCATGCATTACCTTTTTTAATCGTGGCTCGCAGCATTTATAGAGAGACACACCCGACAACACAAACTTATATCTCCCATTTCACACTTGTACGAACTACTTGCACGTTCTTTTCCCTAAAAACCAGTGTAAAATGATTCCCCCACCCACGTCTGGACGATACTCAACACACCTATATAGCAGCTATTCAGGATGAATGACATGAATAAATTCTTTATGACATCACAGCCCTATATGTATGACACAAGCTTGTATATTTAGACTCATATCCAATATATATAATCACACATACTGCTTTTTATGACAATGCAACGCATACCTGACACTCCCCACATAATTGACATCTGCCCCTGATTTTTGCCAAAAACAGATTAACACACGTTTTTATGGATGTACTCTGTGTCCATGACTCACAACAAGATGTAAGTATGACACGGCCCCATACACATACACTTTTTTTAATGAAATAAACCCAAAACACTTTTTTACAACAATGATCAGTATTTTATATCACCAACACTGCATTTATGACATCAGTCCCTTATATGACATCAACATCCAATTTATGACACTCATCCCCTCTACCTGGACATCACAGCCACTCCATCGTCCCCCTCACTCCACATTTTTCCCGAATACACAGGGTTTTTATTTGACATGAAAACCACCCTGAAAGACAATACAACCACTCTATCTGAAGCATAACCTCCTAGCTCATCATGTGTACACCCCCTCTTCATGATATAACACACACTGTTTGGAGGACACCAACATACTGTATGTATTGAACACTTGCAGTATATAGGACATCACAACCCCGCGGGTGACATCATGTACTTATTATAATGAAATCTTCTTTTTTCACATCACACCTTTTATATCTGACACCCCAATCCACTGACGGGTTCATCTCCCAGATTATCGATCAAAAACCCCCTTTTGTATGTATGATCCCACTCCACAATGCCATGACATTTTAAAAATACTATGACATCACATCCACTCGTATATATCACATCACTCTATGACATCACCCCCACTGTTTCATGTCATCAACAAGTAATTGAATCGCATCCACTGTACCTGGGTCATTACTGGATATTGATTAACCACACCGCAAAAGTGTATATCAAACCCACGAAAGTATGACATCCCATGATTAAATTTGTCATAACACCTTCGTTTTATGACATACAAGCTGTATTCAGGCGCAACCCACTCTTTTCATGACACCACACCCACGTAATGACACAAAAACCTCTATTTGAACATCCAGGCATGAAATTTATTAAAACACCTACTATTTTTAAACACCAAACTCAGTAAAGGAACATCGATTTGGTTTTAATAAATGGGAACACTACCCCACGTTCCGATGTCATGGCTTTACTACGTTTGGGAACAATACCCACTTTATGTTCTCACCCACACTGTGTGTAGATAACAAGCCCTATTATATCTCGAAAAATTTCAACTGCCATCCATCCACTGCATATGTCTCAGACTCCTTGTAGCCATCACACCAATATAAAAAATTACAGGGGGCATTGTATGCCATCAATGACTGACATGAATAATATCCACACTCATCACAAAACCTCAGTATTAAGACATCACATCACTGTAATCATGACATCACACGCTTTGAAAAAGATATGAATTTCATCCCCCTTGTTTTTTCACAGAATAAAATTGACATCATACAAAAACTTGTCTATGCATCACACACTCTACCTTTACGACTACTATTTATATGGCATACACACATTTTTTTAGAGAACAGAACCTTTTTGTACTTCACAGACAGCATAGGGAAAACCCCCCACCCACTGTATCTGTGTCATCAAGCAAATGTATAAATTTTCACACCAGGGTATTATGACCTCCCCTCCACTAATGTATAAAACCATATTAAAAACCTATGCATCACATCCACCTTTACGACATCACACCCTTAATTTAGCATCACCCCCCTATAGCGACCTTTATCACTAAAAACTGTTTTCCCCCGTCTATCGATGTACCCAAAACGAAATATATATGATATCACACCCCAGTTTAACGTGTGACATCCTACCACATATTTACGACACACCCCCCCCTTTTAAGCATCACAACCCTCTGTTTTTGCTGACAACACCTCGCCATTGTGAACATTTGCACGTAGAGGGCATCAATCCTTTTTATCAGAAATCCACGTTTTTAAAGAGTCCCTTTCATTAAAAATAACGTCAACCCTATATGAAAAACACCCCCACTTTAATTTTGCATAAAAATTTTCCCAGATACCCCCCATTTTTATGTGAACACACCACTTTATAGGGACACCATTTGCATTCTAAACATCACATCTTCTTCTTATTCTTAACCACTCTGTATGAGTCAAAACCCTTATGTATGAAATCACACCAGTAGATGCAATAATCCCCCTATACATGTGACACACAGAAAAAAATCGTGCATCACACCCCCCTGTGCCCACGTCAAACCCTATCTTTGTATGACACTCACCTGCGTAGTATAGCATTTTTTCACTGGGAGACTCAAACCCTCACTTGCACATCAAACCCCCATATCAAAGGGAATCACACACAGTTTTTTTTGACATATTCCAAAATTTCTCTGTGATCACATCCACTGTTTTGATGATATCACAACAAGTGTACCTTTTGGATCCACCCGCTCTATATGTTTGACTCATATCCATGGTATACAATACATATTCACTTTTTTTGTTACCTCACAACCACTGTATCTGTTCTCACACCCACTCTTTCCATTTATCACACCCCTTTTTGGATTACATCCAGCTGTTGCATACCAGATAAACACTATAAGCATCACATTTACTTTTAAGACATACACCCCCACTATTTTTTTACATCGCCCGCCCCTGTACTCATACACCCCCTTAAATAGACGACATTGCATCCACCATATTGTGTCATCTCAAATACTCTAATGAGATCTCATACCCAAATATGATGACACACCCATTTTTCATCTCATCTTACACACTATCATAACGCGCCTCCACTCTTTTTGACTTCACACCATTGCATCATCGCATTACCTCCATGCATTCGTGGGATCGCAGAACATAGAAAGATCACACACCTACAACACAATCGTTATATCTCCCTTTACACATGTATCTGAGACTACTCCCTTTTTTTTTGTGTCCTCAAAACCAGTGTATCAATGATTCCACCCCACCCCTGGAGTACTCACCACTCTCGTATGACAGCTTTTAGGGTGAATGAATGACAAAATCTTTTTGACATCACAGCCCTATATGAGACATCCAACTAGTATTTTTAAAGACATCAACCAATATATTGACACACACATACGCTTTCTTTACAATGCAAACGTCTTTAACCCGACATCCCCCCACTATAATTGACATGACTGCCATGAATTGTGCCCTCCACAGATATACACACGTGGCATGGAACCTCTGTGTCCATGACATCACAAAAATATGAAGTAGACATGGCAAACCCATGAACATACACATTCTACTGACATCAATTCACACTTTAAAACACAATGATCATGTTTATGACATCGCCAACACGCATTTATGAATTACATCCCATCATATGACACCACACCACGGTTTATGACATCTCATCCCCTTTCCCCTGAAACACAGCCCCTCCATCTGTCCATCCAAACCACAGGGGGCTGAATACACGACATTATATTTGACTGAAACCACCCCCCTGTAAAGACAAAACAAACCCCCTCTATTGAAAGCAAACCCCAAAACTGATCAGGTGATGACACCCATCTACCAATGATAAACAAAAACTGTAGGAGGCACCTCCATACTGTATGTATCGAAAACATGCGTATTAGATTATCACACCCACGTGGGTGTCTCAAGTCACTCTATTCATGCATAAAATCTTCTTTTTCTCACCACCCGTTTTAATCTACACCCAAATCCACTGTACCGGCATCTCCCCAAATTTATGTCAATAACCCAATGTAGTGAATCACATCCACAATGTCCAGAATCTTATGAACTACATAGACATCACCCCACTCTGTTATATCACACCACCTAGAAAAACACCCCACTTTTTCTTATGTCATCAACACAGTATATCTGCTCGCACCCCCTGCCCGGGGGCATTACGAGTTATTGATTATTCCCCCAGCATGATGTGTGATATAAAACCCCTGTACGTATGACACCCCTGAAAAATTTGTGACAAACCCCTTCGCTTATGAATCACAAACTGTTTTCCCGGGCGACACACCCCCGATTCTGACACCACCCCCTGTATATGACATCAATCCCCTCTATTGAGACATCACAGGCACTGAATTATTACAAGACACCTACTATGTTTTTAAAACCATATCAGAAAAGGGAACATCGCACTTGTATATGAAAGGGGGAACCTCCCACGTATCCGATGTCTGGCTTTTAACTACGTTTAGGACTCATATCCATATATTTTTTCCCCCCAACCTTGTGTAGACTAAAAAGATCATGTATGTCTCAAAACCAGTTCAAACGCCTCAAACCCACTATATATGTCATCAGACTCACTTTTTCGACGCCATCACACCAACTATAAGAAATTACGGTGGCATATTTCCCATAGATGCCTGACATGACCATTCCACACTCTATCACAACAATCCCATTTTAAAGTCATCCTGCACTGTATTCTGACAAAAAGGGCGTTATATCCCAAATGACATTTCATCTACTCTGATGATTCACAGTCCATAAATTGACATATAAAATAACTCTACTATGACATACACATCTACCTTTACGACTTATCTACTTTAAAAGGATCACCAGTAATGAAACAGAACCATTGTGTACTTCACAGACCGCATATCTGATTCACACCCACGGTTCTTTTTCTCACAGCAAATGTTCAATTTTTTACCCCCGGGGGTTGTTTACCTCACTTCACTATATTAGAAATCAATGAAATATAGACATCACACCAACTTTACAAATAAAAAACCCAACCCCTTTTTAAATTTTTTGACATACTCCACTCGCTGATCTCACATCAACTTATTCTGACCCCATAAAAGGGAATCGTGTCATCAAAAAAACCCATCTATCATGATTCCTGAATTATTAGTATCACATCCAGTTTACGTTGCAATCCATCCACTTTATTTAGACATAAAAACCCACTCTGAAAAAACACAAACCCTCTGTGTTGCGCCCCCACCGCCATATGTGATTCTTGCCTGTAGGCATCACATCCCTTTATAAAAAGCAACCCAAACAGTATTTAAGAGTCACATACTACGGGACTGACGTCAAAAACGACTCTGGATACACACCCACTGTAACTTTCCATCAAAACCTCTCCAATGATATAACCCCCCTTTTTGTGAAACACACACTTTTATGTGAACCATTGCATTCTATAACATCCATTTTCTCCTTAATTCTTCCACCACTGCTATGACGTCCAACCTCTTGATAAAACCAATAAAATGGTGCAATATATACCCTATACATGTGACATCACAGCAAAATCTGTGTATCACCCCCCCTTTAATGCCCACGTCAACCTACTCTTTGTATGACCACACCTGCTATGAAAACATCTTTGCACTGGGGAAGACATCACTTTCTCACTTTCGATTCAAACCACCATTTCAAAGGGAAACACACACAGTATATTTGACATCATATCCACAGATCCTTCATCAATCCATGTATGATGATAACAAAGGTACCTGTGAATCTCATCCCTATATAGATGACTTTCATACCCAGGGGTATAAAACTATTCACTAATTTTGTTACCCCCAAAACCCCCTTTCTGGTCTCAACCCACTCTTTCCATCTATCACCCCCTTTGTGTGTATTACATAAACATGCTGTTTGCAAAACATCAAAAACACTATAAGCATAATTCACTTTTTATAATTAACCCCCATATTTATTACATCGCACGCACTTAAATTTCATACGTCAAAAGATCTGACATTGCATCCCCCTATCTGTCATACAAACACTCTAATATGATCTCATCCCAAGTATGATGACATCAACCCATTTTATGATGTCATTTTACAAACTATACAAAACGACCACCACTCTTTATGACTTCACACCATTGTTTCATCCATTACCTCCATGCTTCGGGGCATCGCAGACACTATTATGAGCCAAAAACCCTGACAATATAAAGTTATATCTTGCCACTCACAAATTGTATCGGAAAACATCCACTGTCCTGCCTCAAAACCAGTGTATCAATGTTTTCCCCCCCCACCTCTGGACGATATTCACACACTCAGAAACAGCACTTCAGGATAAATGACGTGACATAAACTCTTTATACATCAAGCCCTAATGTTGCATCAAGCTATATATTTTTACATCATACCCCAATAATATACATACACAACTGCTTTCATAAAATGCAACGTCTTTCCCCTGACTCTCACCCACTATTTTTGACTTATGCCACTAAATTTGTACCATCACAAGAAAAACACACTGTGTATGGAGTACCCTGTGTCCATGACCACAAGTATGTAAGTCAGACAAGGCCGCAAAAGACATCATCACATTTACTGACATCACATTCCACTTTAGATTAATGATCAGTTTTAATGACATCCCCAAAACACTGCATTTATGACATCAACCCCACTATATCACACACCCACGGTTTTGACATCTCATCCCTCACCTCTGAACACAGCCACCCCATCTGTACCATCACACCCACTATGGTTCTGAATACACAGGGATTATATTTGACATGAAAACACCCTGTAAAGACAAACAACCACTTATCTGACGATAAAATCCAAAACGCATCAGTGTGATGACACCCACTTTCAATGAATAAACACTGTATGGGGACACCCACATACTGTATGTACGAACAATATCAGTAATAGGGCATCACACCCACGCTGGGGACTCAAGTCACCTATTCATGACATCAAAAACTTTTCTCACACCACCGTTTATATCTGACAGCACATTCACGTACCTTTTTTCATCACACGCGATTATCAATCAATAACCCCCATTGTATGATGATCCACATCCACAATGTCCATGACATTTATGAACACATAGACTCACCCACTCTGTATGATATCACACCACTCTATACATCACACCCCACGTTCTCATGCATCAACCCATATATCAGAATGCATCCATCACCTGGGCATATGATTTATTGATTTACCAACCCGCATAAAGTGGATATCAAACCCACTGTACTATGATTTCCCTATTAATTTGGACATAACACCTACCTTTTTTGACATCAAAAGACTTATTCGGCACACACCCCCGTTCATGACAACACACCCCCTGTATTGACATCAAAAAACCAAAATTTTGACACACAGGCATTGATTATACAAAACCTACTATGCTTTAAAAAACATACTCATAAAAAAAAATCGCACTTGGTATATAAAAGGGGAAAACTACAACTGTAAACCGATTCACGGCACATACTCTTAGGGCAACCTGTCCATATAAATTTTCCCCACCGTTGTATGCTACCAAGATCATGTCTGTCTTGAAACCCGTTTTAACTGCCATACACTCACTGTATATGTCATCAGACTCCTTTGTGACTTTAACACCCAAATAGTAAGAGATCCGGTGGCATATTTGCCATCAATGCACTACACAGACATCATATCCACACTCTATGACAACAATCCCCAGTAAATTAAAAACATCACATGCACTGAAATTTATGAATCACACCGTTTTTAAAACGATAAACATTTCATCTACTCTGTAGATACACAGTCACATATAATTGAATCATACAATGACTGTCTATGAATCACGACTCACCTTTAACTTTTCTATTTATATGGCATCACACACAGGTTATGAGAAAGAACCATTTTTACTTCACAACCGCATATTGATATCACACCCCGGTACTGTGATCACAGCAAAATGTATCAATTTTTTTCACACCCGGGTATGTATGACCCACCTCCACTAAAATTTTGAAATCATATGTAAAACCTATGACATCCATCCACCTTTACGACTCACACCCTTTAATTACGGCATCACGTCCACTTTCTGATCCACTCAACTTTTTTGACCTCACATAAATGGGGCGTGTCTCACACCCGTCTATCGATGTATGAACGAAAATTATAAAATTTACATCCGTTTTCGTGTGACATCCTATCCACTTATTTACGACATCACACCACTCTGATAACATACAACCCTCTGGTTGCTGACAAAAACTCGCCATATGTAATATCATTTGCACTGTAGAGACTCACACCTCTTTATGACAGCAATCCCCGTATTTAAAATGTCACATCCCTACGACATGATGTCACCCCCCTATTTAGATAGAAAAACCCCCCCTAACTTTGCCTCAAAACCTTCCATGTACACAACCCCTTTTATTGACATCCCACACTTTATCTGTGACACCATTTTATTCTAAAACACAATCTTCCCCCTTTCTTACACCACTGACTTATGACATCAAACCTTATGTATGAAACCACATCCCGATGTAGTGCAATATAACCCTATCATTGACATCAAGCAAATAATCTGTGTCACACACCCACTGTATTTACCCCGTCACACCTCTCTTTGTATGACACACACTTGCCTGTATAGCATCTTAGCAGGGAAGACATCAAATCCTCAATTTCGCATCAAACCCCTTTCTAAGGATCACAACAGATATTTGACATATACCCCCAGTATCTATGACATCACATCCACTTATTTATGATAACCCAACAAGTTACCTTGTTTTTCACCCTAATAGATTACATCATATCCCTTTATCAATAATATTCATTAGTTTGTTTACCTCCAACCCTATATTGTGTCTCAAACCACTCTTTCCCCTTATCACCCCCTTGTGTTATTACATCGCCTGCTGTTTGCATAACATATAAACATATAAGGCTCACATTACATTTTAAACATGCACCCATATTATTCATTTCCGATGTTTTATGCATCCCTTCAAATGATCTGACATTTTCATCCCAGTATCTTGTTATCCAAAAACTCTAATGATGATGTCATACCCAAATGTACTGATGACATCACACCCATTTTATGCTTCATCTTACACACTTACTTAACGACGCTCCCTCTTTTTGTCTTCCCACCATTGCAGTCTCGCATTTCCCCCATTGCATTTATGGGATCGCAGACATATGATGAAATACACACGGCAACACAAAAATTATATTGCCAGTCACACTTTACGGACTACATCCACTGTACTGTGTCCTCAAAACCAGTGTATCAAGTTTTCCCACCCACTTCTGGACGATATCTCAAACATTCTATGTAGAAGCATATTCAGAATGGCATAACATAAAATCTTTAGGCATCACAGTCTAATAAATGACATCACAGCTGAATATTTTACATCATACCAATTTATGCATCACACATATGCTTTTGGGCAATCAATGTAATACTGACATCTCACCCCGTATTTTACTTTTCCATGAATTTTTGCCCCTCACACAATGCACCAAAGTTTTTACAATGTACCCCTTTTCGTGAATCAAACAATAGTAGTCATGCACGGGACTAATTTTACACCACACATTTTACAGAATCACATTCACACTTTATTACATCTTTTATCAGTTTTAGACATCAAAAACATGCATTTTTGACATCAGACCCACCTTATGCATCAATTTCGGTTTATGACATTATCCCCCTACCGTGACTCACAGCCAAACCTATGTAAACAAACTCACTTTGTCGACCCCTCACACCAACTATGTAAGAGATCACAGGTGGCATGTGATCCGTCAGACCACTACACATGACGTCATATCCAATCTATGACAAAATCCAATATTTAAGACACCACCCCTGTTTATGAAAAATCCAA
>JAJLRB010003137.1:0-10770 GCA_020976825.1 Odocoileus hemionus
CTCTTGAACATTGACAGGAATCCCAGTATCCCTGTGGCTACTGGAAAGGGACCCTGGGTCTCCCGACTCACCTCGAGAAGCGTCCCTTTTGCCCTGCCAAGCCTCGAAGAGACTCCTGAGGTGTCCCTCGTAACTCGACAGGAGTCCTGACTTCGTTGAACAAACACGAGGGTTGAAGGGCCATCCCCGCCGTAAGTCGAGAATGTACCCCAGGTCCCCGCCGCAACTCGAGAAAAAACCATGAGACTTCCCCCTCCAAGCGAGATGAGGCCCGATTCCCCTGCACTGCATGCAGAGCAATTCCGTGAGCCCCCTGAAACATGTCAGGAGCCTCGACTTGCTTGATGGATGTCGAGACAGTCCGCAAAAAAAAAACACTGTCACAAGTAGAGAGGGACCCTGAGGTCACACCAGCATCGCGAAGGAGCTCCATGGGCCCCAAATCAACTCGAGATGAGGCCCGCTTCCCCTGCATTGACTCCAGAGCCATCCCCCGTTCCCCATCAACACGACCTGAGGCTTGACTCCCTTTAGGCAACTCCAGAGGTTCCCCGAGAACAACGGGCCAAGTCTAGAGGAGTACCAAGTTCAGCAGAGCAACTCGAGGACTGCTCCGTGTACCCCAAATTGCCTCGAGATGAGAGCTGATTCCCTGGCTTAGACTCAAGACGTAGGCCACCTTTCCACAAGCCCCTCAAGAGGAGGCTTCTCTCAGCAATAGGTATGAGGGAGGGACCCTGAGATTGCTGCCTCAATGGGCATATACACCGAGAAGCCCTGACTCGAAAGGAGGCCGGCTTTCCTTGCAGTGGCTTGAATACAGTCTAGTCTTTCATCTCACAAGGTGAAGGGATGTCTGCACCACCTGTGGAGTCCCTAGAGAAAGCCCTAGGTCCCCGACTCCTTTCGACGGAATGCCTCACATGCCTCTGACACCTCGAGAGGCACGCAGAGCTCACTGCTTCAAAATTTGACGGAGCCTGACTCCTCTTGAACATTGACAGGAATCCCATCCCAGTATCCCTGTGGCTACTGGAAAGGGACCCTGGGTCTCCCGACTCACCTCGAGAAGCGTCCCTTTTGCCCTGCCAAGCCTCGAAGAGACTCCTGAGGTGTCCCTCGTAACTCGACAGGAGTCCTGACTTCGTTGAACAAACACGAGGGTTGAAGGGCCATCCCCGCCGTAAGTCGAGAATGTACCCCAGGTCCCCGCCGCAACTCGAGAAAAACCATGAGACTTCCCCCTCCAAGCGAGATGAGGCCCGATTCCCCTGCACTGCATGCAGAGCAATTCCGTGAGCCCCCTGAAACATGTCAGGAGCCTCGACTTGCTTGATGGATGTCGAGACAGTCCGCAAAAACACTGTCACAAGTAGAGAGGGACCCTGAGGTCACACCAGCATCGCGAAGGAGCTCCATGGGCCCCAAATCAACTCGAGATGAGGCCCGCTTCCCCTGCATTGACTCCAGAGCCATCCCCCGTTCCCCATCAAACACGACCTGAGGCTTGACTCCCTTTTTAGGCAACTCCAGAGGTTCCCCGAGAACAACGGGCCAAGTCTAGAGGAGTACCAAGTTCAGCAGAGCAACTCGAGGACTGCTCCGTGTACCCCAAATTGCCTCGAGATGAGAGCTGATTCCCTGGCTTAGACTCAAGACGTAGGCCACCTTTCCACAAGCCCCTCAAGAGGAGGCTTCTCTCAGCAATAGGTATGAGGGAGGGACCCTGAGATTGCTGCCTCAATGGGCATATACACCGAGAAGCCCTGACTCGAAAGGAGGCCGGCTTTCCTTGCAGTGGCTTGAATACAGTCTAGTCTTTCATCTCACAAGGTGAAGGGATGTCTGCACCACCTGTGGAGTCCCTAGAGAAAGCCCTAGGTCCCCGACTCCTTTCGACGGAATGCCTCACATGCCTCTGACACCTCGAGAGGCACGCAGAGCTCACTGCTTCAAAATTTGACGGAGCCTGACTCCTCTTGAACATTGACAGGAATCCCAGTATCCCTGTGGCTACTGGAAAGGGACCCTGGGTCTCCCGACTCACCTCGAGAAGCGTCCCTTTTGCCCTGCCAAGCCTCGAAGAGACTCCTGAGGTGTCCCTCGTAACTCGACAGGAGTCCTGACTTCGTTGAACAAACACGAGGGTTGAAGGGCCATCCCCGCCGTAAGTCGAGAATGTACCCCAGGTCCCCGCCGCAACTCGAGAAAAACCATGAGACTTCCCCCTCCAAGCGAGATGAGGCCCGATTCCCCTGCACTGCATGCAGAGCAATTCCGTGAGCCCCCTGAAACATGTCAGGAGCCTCGACTTGCTTGATGGATGTCGAGACAGTCCGCAAAAACACTGTCACAAGTAGAGAGGGACCCTGAGGTCACACCAGCATCGCGAAGGAGCTCCATGGGCCCCAAATCAACTCGAGATGAGGCCCGCTTCCCCTGCATTGACTCCAGAGCCATCCCCCGTTCCCCATCAAACACGACCTGAGGCTTGACTCCTTTAGGCAACTCCAGAGGTTCCCCGAGAACAACGGGCCAAGTCTAGAGGAGTACCAAGTTCAGCAGAGCAACTCGAGGACTGCTCCGTGTACCCCAAATTGCCTCGAGATGAGAGCTGATTCCCTGGCTTAGACTCAAGACGTAGGCCACCTTTCCACAAGCCCCTCAAGAGGAGGCTTCTCTCAGCAATAGGTATGAGGGAGGGACCCTGAGATTGCTGCCTCAATGGGCATATACACCGAGAAGCCCTGACTCGAAAGGAGGCCGGCTTTCCTTGCAGTGGCTTGAATACAGTCTAGTCTTTCATCTCACAAGGTGAAGGGATGTCTGCACCACCTGTGGAGTCCCTAGAGAAAGCCCTAGGTCCCCGACTCCTTTCGACGGAATGCCTCACATGCCTCTGACACCTCGAGAGGCACGCAGAGCTCACTGCTTCAAAATTTGACGGAGCCTGACTCCTCTTGAACATTGACAGGAATCCCAGTATCCCTGTGGCTACTGGAAAGGGACCCTCTCCCGACTCACCTCGAGAAGCGTCCCTTTTGCCCTGCCAAGCCTCGAAGAGACTCCTGAGGTGTCCCTCGTAACTCGACAGGAGTCCTGACTTCGTTGAACAAACACGAGGGTTGAAGGGCCATCCCCGCCGTAAGTCGAGAATGTACCCCAGGTCCCCGCCGCAACTCGAGAAAAACCATGAGACTTCCCCCTCCAAGCGAGATGAGGCCCGATTCCCCTGCACTGCATGCAGAGCAATTCCGTGAGCCCCCTGAAACATGTCAGGAGCCTCGACTTGCTTGATGGATGTCGAGACAGTCCGCAAAAACACTGTCACAAGTAGAGAGGGACCCTGAGGTCACACCAGCATCGCGAAGGAGCTCCATGGGCCCCAAATCAACTCGAGATGAGGCCCGCTTCCCCTGCATTGACTCCAGAGCCATCCCCCGTTCCCCATCAAACACGACCTGAGGCTTGACTCCCTTTAGGCAACTCCAGAGGTTCCCCGAGAACAACGCGCCAAGTCTAGAGGAGTACCAAGTTCAGCAGAGCAACTCGAGGACTGCTCCGTGTACCCCAAATTGCCTCGAGATGAGAGCTGATTCCCTGGCTTAGACTCAAGACGTAGGCCACCTTTCCACAAGCCCCTCAAGAGGAGGCTTCTCTCAGCAATAGGTATGAGGGAGGGACCCTGAGATTGCTGCCTCAATGGGCATATACACCGAGAAGCCCTGACTCGAAAGGAGGCCGGCTTTCCTTGCAGTGGCTTGAATACAGTCTAGTCTTTCATCTCACAAGGTGAAGGGATGTCTGCACCACCTGTGGAGTCCCTAGAGAAAGCCCTAGGTCCCCCCGACTCCTTTCGACGGAATGCCTCACATGCCTCTGACACCTCGAGAGGCACGCAGAGCTCACTGCTTCAAAATTTGACGGAGCCTGACTCCTCTTGAACATTGACAGGAATCCCAGTATCCCTGTGGCTACTGGAAAGGGACCCTGGGTCTCCCGACTCACCTCGAGAAAGCGTCCCTTTTGCCCTGCCAAGCCTCGAAGAGACTCCTGAGGTGTCCCTCGTAACTCGACAGGAGTCCTGACTTCGTTGAACAAACACGAGGGTTGAAGGGCCATCCCCCCGCCGTAAGTCGAGAATGTACCCCAGGTCCCCGCCGCAACTCGAGAAAAACCATGAGACTTCCCCCTCCAAGCGAGATGAGGCCCGATTCCCCTGCACTGCATGCAGAGCAATTCCGTGAGCCCCCTGAAACATGTCAGGAGCCTCGACTTGCTTGATGGATGTCGAGACAGTCCGCAAAAACACTGTCACAAGTAGAGAGGGACCCTGAGGTCACACCAGCATCGCGAAGGAGCTCCATGGGCCCCAAATCAACTCGAGATGAGGCCCGCTTCCCCTGCATTGACTCCAGAGCCATCCCCCGTTCCCCATCAAACACGACCTGAGGCTTGACTCCCTTTAGGCAACTCCAGAGGTTCCCCGAGAACAACGGGCCAAGTCTAGAGGGTACAAGTTTCAGCAGAGCAACTCGAGGACTGCTCCGTGTACCCCAAATTGCCTCGAGATGAGAGCTGATTCCCTGGCTTAGACTCAAGACGTAGGCCACCTTTCCACAAGCCCCTCAAGAGGAGGCTTCTCTCAGCAATAGGTATGAGGGAGGGACCCTGAGATTGCTGCCTCAATGGGCATATACACCGAGAAGCCCTGACTCGAAAGGAGGCCGGCTTTCCTTGCAGTGGCTTGAATACAGTCTAGTCTTTCATCTCACAAGGTGAAGGGATGTCTGCACCACCTGTGGAGTCCCTAGAGAAAGCCCTAGGTCCCCGACTTCTTTCGACGGAATGCCTCACATGCCTCTGACACCTCGAGAGGCACGCAGAGCTCACTGCTTCAAAATTTGACGGAGCCTGACTCCTCTTGAACATTGACAGGAATCCCAGTATCCCTGTGGCTACTGGAAAGGGACCCTGGGTCTCCCGACTCACCTCGAGAAGCGTCCCTTTTGCCCTGCCAAGCCTCGAAGAGACTCCTGAGGTGTCCCTCGTAACTCGACAGGAGTCCTGACTTCGTTGAACAAACACGAGGGTTGAAGGGCCATCCCCGCCGTAAGTCGAGAATGTACCCCAGGTCCCCGCCGCAACTCGAGAAAAACCATGAGACTTCCCCCTCCAAGAGAGATGAGGCCCGATTCCCCTGCACTGCATGCAGAGCAATTCCGTGAGCCCCCTGAAACATGTCAGGAGCCTCGACTTGCTTGATGGATGTCGAGACAGTCCGCAAAAACACTGTCACAAGTAGAGAGGGACCCTGAGGTCACACCAGCATCGCGAAGGAGCTCCATGGGCCCCAAATCAACTCGAGATGAGGCCCGCTTCCCCTGCATTGACTCCAGAGCCATCCCCCGTTCCCCATCAAACACGACCTGAGGCTTGACTCCCTTTAGGCAACTCCAGAGGTTCCCCGAGAACAACGGGCCAAGTCTAGAGGAGTACCAAGTTCAGCAGAGAGCAACTCGAGGACTGCTCCGTGTACCCCAAATTGCCTCGAGATGAGAGCTGATTCCCTGGCTTAGACTCAAGACGTAGGCCACCTTTCCACAAGCCCCTCAAGAGGAGGCTTCTCTCAGCAATAGGTATGAGGGAGGGACCCTGAGATTGCTGCCTCAATGGGCATATACACCGAGAAGCCCTGACTCGAAAGGAGGCCGGCTTTCCTTGCAGTGGCTTGAATACAGTCTAGTCTTTCATCTCACAAGGTGAAGGGATGTCTGCACCACCTGTGGAGTCCCTAGAGAAAGCCCTAGGTCCCCGACTCCTTTCGACGGAATGCCTCACATGCCTCTGACACCTCGAGAGGCACGCAGAGCTCACTGCTTCAAAATTTGACGGAGCCTGACTCCTCTTGAACATTGACAGGAATCCCAGTATCCCTGTGGCTACTGGAAAGGGACCCTGGGTCTCCCGACTCACCTCGAGAAGCGTCCCTTTTGCCCTGCCAAGCCTCGAAAAGACTCCTGAGGTGTCCCTCGTAACTCGACAGGAGTCCTGACTTCGTTGAACAAACACGAGGGTTGAAGGGCCATCCCCCCGTACCCCCGTAAGTCGAGAATGTACCCCAGGTCCCCGCCGCAACTCGAGAAAAACCATGAGACTTCCCCCTCCAAGCGAGATGAGGCCCGATTCCCCTGCACTGCATGCAGAGCAATTCCGTGAGCCCCCTGAAACATGTCAGGAGCCTCGACTTGCTTGATGGATGTCGAGACAGTCCGCAAAAACACTGTCACAAGTAGAGAGGGACCCTGAGGTCACACCAGCATCGCGAAGGAGCTCCATGGGCCCCAAATCAACTCGAGATGAGGCCCGCTTCCCCTGCATTGACTCCAGAGCCATCCCCCGTTCCCCATCAAACACGACCTGAGGCTTGACTCCCTTTAGGCAACTCCAGAGGTTCCCCGAGAACAACGGGCCAAGTCTAGAGGAGTACCAAGTTCAGCAGAGCAACTCGAGGACTGCTCTGTACCCCAAATTGCCTCGAGATGAGAGCTGATTCCCTGGCTTAGACTCAAGACGTAGGCCACCTTTCCACAAGCCCCTCAAGAGGAGGCTTCTCTCAGCAATAGGTATGAGGGAGGGACCCTGAGATTGCTGCCTCAATGGGCATATACACCGAGAAGCCCTGACTCGAAAGGAGGCCGGCTTTCCTTGCAGTGGCTTGAATACAGTCTAGTCTTTCATCTCACAAGGTGAAGGGATGTCTGCACCACCTGTGGAGTCCCTAGAGAAAGCCCTAGGTCCCCGACTCCTTTCGACGGAATGCCTCACATGCCTCTGACACCTCGAGAGGCACGCAGAGCTCACTGCTTCAAAATTTGACGGAGCCTGACTCCTCTTGAACATTGACAGGAATCCCAGTATCCCTGTGGCTACTGGAAAGGGACCCTGGGTCTCCCGACTCACCTCGAGAAGCGTCCCTTTTGCCCTGCCAAGCCTCGAAGAGACTCCTGAGGTGTCCCTCTAACTCGACAGGAGTCCTGACTTCGTTGAACAAACACGAGGGTTGAAGGGCCATCCCCGCCGTAAGTCGAGAATGTACCCCAGGTCCCCCCGCCGCAACTCGAGAAAAACCATGAGACTTCCCCCTCCAAGCGAGATGAGGCCCGATTCCCCTGCACTGCATGCAGAGCAATTCCGTGAGCCCCCTGAAACATGTCAGGAGCCTCGACTTGCTTGATGGATGTCGAGACAGTCCGCAAAAACACTGTCACAAGTAGAGAGGGACCCTGAGGTCACACCAGCATCGCGAAGGAGCTCCATGGGCCCCAAATCAACTCGAGATGAGGCCCGCTTCCCCTGCATTGACTCCAGAGCCATCCCCCGTTCCCCATCAAACACGACCTGAGGCTTGACTCCCTTTAGGCAACTCCAGAGGTTCCCCGAGAACAACGGGCCAAGTCTAGAGGAGTACCAAGTTCAGCAGAGCAACTCGAGGACTGCTCCGTGTACCCCAAATTGCCTCGAGATGAGAGCTGATTCCCTGGCTTAGACTCAAGACGTAGGCCACCTTTCCACAAGCCCCTCAAGAGGAGGCTTCTCTCAGCAATAGGTATGAGGGAGGGACCCTGAGATTGCTGCCTCAATGGGCATATACACCGAGAAGCCCTGACTCGAAAGGAGGCCGGCTTTCCTTGCAGTGGCTTGAATCAGTAGTCTTTCATCTCACAAGGTGAAGGGATGTCTGCACCACCTGTGGAGTCCCTAGAGAAAGCCCTAGGTCCCCGACTCCTTTCGACGGAATGCCTCACATGCCTCTGACACCTCGAGAGGCACGCAGAGCTCACTGCTTCAAAATTTGACGGAGCCTGACTCCTCTTGAACATTGACAGGAATCCCAGTATCCCTGTGGCTACTGGAAAGGGACCCTGGGTCTCCCGACTCACCTCGAGAAGCGTCCCTTTTGCCCTGCCAAGCCTCGAAGAGACTCCTGAGGTGTCCCTCGTAACTCGACAGGAGTCCTGACTTCGTGAACAAACACGAGGGTTGAAGGGCCATCCCCGCCGTAAGTCGAGAATGTACCCCAGGTCCCCGCCGCAACTCGAGAAAAACCATGAGACTTCCCCCTCCAAGCGAGATGAGGCCCGATTCCCCTGCACTGCATGCAGAGCAATTCCGTGAGCCCCCTGAAACATGTCAGGAGCCTCGACTTGCTTGATGGATGTCGAGACAGTCCGCAAAAACACTGTCACAAGTAGTAGAGAGGGACCCTGAGGTCACACCAGCATCGCGAAGGAGCTCCATGGGCCCCAAATCAACTCGAGATGAGGCCCGCTTCCCCTGCATTGACTCCAGAGCCATCCCCCGTTCCCCATCAAACACGACCTGAGGCTTGACTCCCTTTAGGCAACTCCAGAGGTTCCCCGAGAACAACGGGCCAAGTCTAGAGGAGTACCAAGTTCAGCAGAGCAACTCGAGGACTGCTCCGTGTACCCCAAATTGCCTCGAGATGAGAGCTGATTCCCTGGCTTAGAGACTCAAGACGTAGGCCACCTTTCCACAAGCCCCTCAAGAGGAGGCTTCTCTCAGCAATAGGTATGAGGGAGGGACCCTGAGATTGCTGCCTCAATGGGCATATACACCGAGAAGCCCTGACTCGAAAGGAGGCCGGCTTTCCTTGCAGTGGCTTGAATACAGTCTAGTCTTTCATCTCACAAGGTGAAGGGATGTCTGCACCACCTGTGGAGTCCCTAGAGAAAGCCCTAGGTCCCCGACTCCTTTCGACGGAATGCCTCACATGCCTCTGACACCTCGAGAGGCACGCAGAGCTCACTGCTTCAAAATTTGACGGAGCCTGACTCCTCTTGAACATTGACAGGAATCCCAATCCCAGTCCCTGTGGCTACTGGAAAGGGACCCTGGGTCTCCCGACTCACCTCGAGAAGCGTCCCTTTTGCCCTGCCAAGCCTCGAAGAGACTCCTGAGGTGTCCCTCGTAACTCGACAGGAGTCCTGACTTCGTTGAACAAACACGAGGAAGGGTTGAAGGGCCATCCCCGCCGTAAGTCGAGAATGTACCCCAGTCCCCCCGCCGCAACTCGAGAAAAACCATGAGACTTCCCCCTCCAAGCGAGATGAGGCCCGATTCCCCTGCACTGCATGCAGAGCAATTCCGTGAGCCCCCTGAAACATGTCAGGAGCCTCGACTTGCTTGATGGATGTCGAGACAGTCCGCAAAAACACTGTCACAAGTAGAGAGGGACCCTGAGGTCACACCAGCATCGCGAAGGAGCTCCATGGGCCCCAAATCAACTCGAGATGAGGCCCGCTTCCCCTGCATTGACTCCAGAGCCCCCCCCCCGTTCCCCATCAAACACGACCTGAGGCTTGACTCCCTTTAGGCAACTCCAGAGGTTCCCCGAGAACAACGGGCCAAGTCTAGAGGAGTACCAAGTTCAGCAGAGCAACTCGAGGACTGCTCCGTGTACCCCAAATTGCCTCGAGATGAGAGCTGATTCCCTGGCTTAGACTCAAGAAGACGTAGGGCCACCTTTCCACAAGCCCCTCAAGAGGAGGCTTCTCTCAGCAATAGGTATGAGGGAGGGACCCTGAGATTGCTGCCTCAATGGGCATATACACCGAGAAGCCCTGACTCGAAAGGAGGCCGGCTTTCCTTGCAGTGGCTTGAATACAGTCTAGTCTTTCATCTCACAAGGTGAAGGGATGTCTGCACCACCTGTGGAGTCCCTAGAGAAAGCCCTAGGTCCCCGACTCCTTTCGACGGAATGCCTCACATGCCTCTGACACCTCGAGAGGCACGCAGAGCTCACTGCTTCAAAATTTGACGGAGCCTGACTCCTCTTGAACATTGACAGGAATCCCAGTATCCCTGTGGCTACTGGAAAGGGACCCTGGGTCTCCCGACTCACCTCGAGAAGCGTCCCTTTTGCCCTGCCAAGCCTCGAAGAGACTCCTGAGGTGTCCCTCGTAACTCGACAGGAGTCCTGACTTCGTTGAACAAACACGAGGGTTGAAGGGCCATCCCCGCGTAAGTCGAGAATGTACCCCAGGTCCCCCCGCCGCAACTCGAGAAAAACCATGAGACTTCCCCCTCCAAGCGAGATGAGGCCCGATTCCCCTGCACTGCATGCAGAGCAATTCCGTGAGCCCCCTGAAACATGTCAGGAGCCTCGACTTGCTTGATGGATGTCGAGACAGTCCGCAAAAACACTGTCACAAGTAGAGAGGGACCCTGAGGTCACACCAGCATCGCGAAGGAGCTCCATGGGCCCCAAATCAACTCGAGATGAGGCCCGCTTCCCCTGCATTGACTCCAGAGCCATCCCCCGTTCCCCATCAAACACGACCTGAGGCTTGACTCCCTTTAGGCAACTCCAGAGGTTCCCCGAGAACAACGGGCCAAGTCTAGAGGAGTACCAAGTTCAGCAGAGCAACTCGAGGACTGCTCCGTGTACCCCAAATTGCCTCGAGATGAGAGCTGATTCCCTGGCTTAGACTCAAGACGTAGGCCACCTTTCCACAAGCCCTCAAGAGGAGGCTTCTCTCAGCAATAGGTATGAGGGAGGGACCCTGAGATTGCTGCCTCAATGGGCATATACACCGAGAAGCCCTGACTCGAAAGGAGGCCGGCTTTCCTTGCAGTGGCTTGAATACAGTCTAGTCTTTCATCTCACAAGGTGAAGGGATGTCTGCACCACCTGTGGAGTCCCTAGAGAAAGCCCTAGGTCCCCGACTCCTTTCGACGGAATGCCTC
>JAJLRB010003138.1:0-10753 GCA_020976825.1 Odocoileus hemionus
TTATGAGGAAACTAAGGATTATGTTCAACTACTGTTTGAAGGCAAGCCTCTATTCATTGGCGTGAAACCAGAAGTCCCTGAAATGTAAAGAAGTGGTGAAGTAAAGTAGAAAAATAATGGGGCTGGCCAGCCTTTGAAGCCAAGCCTTAGTATTTACAGACCTCAATATGTCCATGAGTCACTCCTACCGATAGATCACGTATACCAGTGTCCCTGTTCTTTGGCCACATTTTCTGGGGTCCTTTAATGGACCGGAACCTGGTGGTACGGACTTAGCGATCAGAAAGTAAAAGAGACAAGGAGGCTGATATCCCTTGGTTTACACAAAGGACCAATATTGTCCTTGACACAGGGCTTGCATCACTCACCAAGGTAACAGGCTCCCTCTTGGGTGGGTCTTACAAGCCCGGGAAGAAAAGTGAGCACGACGGGTCTCCACGCTCCAGAAAGTCAGCCAGAAAAAGATAGAGAGAGAGAGAGAAAGAGAGAGACAGAGACAAAAAAAAGACCCGGGGTCCTAAGCTCTAATGGAACAAAGGTGCTTTCATGATTTTTCTATGAGTATATACAGGCTGCAGTACAAGAAACTTCTTTCAGGAATGATAGAGTTCAGCAAACCAAACATGCTGCAATGGTTCCCAAGGGAACAAGGAGTAATGTTAGTCACAAGGTCAGGAGACCAACCATATCTCAAGAAAGGGGAAGGGGACTAAGCAGTTTTTTCTTAAAAAGTTGCTCTGCTGAACTTGGTGTTCCTCTGGACTTTGGACGGTGTTCTCGTGGATTCTCTGTTGTTGTTTAAAGGAAGTCAAGCCACTTCTCGTGTTTGATGGGTAATGTAGGATGGCTCTGGAGCCAATGCAGGGCAATCGGGCCTCATCTTGAGTGGATTATGGGTATACGGATCTGTTTCGTGTTGCTGCGGTGACCTCAGGGCCCCTTTAGACTTGTGACAGTGTTCTTTGGGATTATCTCTTGTTCCATCCAGGAAGTCCAGGCTCCTTTCGTGTTTGATGTGGAACAAGGAATTGCTCTGCACCCAATGCAGGAGAATCGGACCTCATCAGCCGGCGAGGGGAAAGTCTCGCCGTTTTTCTCGAGTTGCGGCGGGAAGCAGGGGTGTATTCTCGAGTTAGAACTTGGATGGCCCTTCAAAATTCGAGTTTGTTCAGCGAAGTCAGGACTCATGTCTAGTTGCGAGGGACTCTTCGCTATTCTCATCGAGGCTTGGCAGGGCAATCTGGATGCCTCTTTTCGGTGAGACTTGAGACCCAGGGTCCCTTTCAGTTCCCACAGTGATTGTCGGATTCCTATCAATTATTAAGAGGAGTCAGGCTTTTTGTCCTTTGGACGCATTGAACTCCAAGTTCCTCTCCAAATTTCAAGGGGATGTGAGGCCTCCTGTCGAGATGAGTCGGGGAACTAGCGCCTTGTCTAATGTCTCCACAGGGGATTCACCCATCTCTTCATCTTGGGAGATGAAAGACTAGCCTTCATTCAAGTCACTGGAGGGAAATCCGGCCATATTTCGAGTCATGGCATCTCGGGGTGTTCATTCCACTTGAGGCAGGAAACTCAGGGTCCCTCCCAGATATCTATAGCTAAGAGAGGCCTCCTGTTCAGGTGCTTGTGGAAAGTTGCATTCCTCTTGAGTCAAAAATAGGGAATCAGCTCTCATCTCGAGATGATTTGGGGTTCCCGGGGCTTTTCTTCATTTAGTGTGCTGAACGTGGAGTTCCTCTGGACTCTATTTTACTTATCTATATCAACCAAGAAATATCTTGTATGTTAGCATTTTATAGATCATTGAACATATTTATCAAATCATATTATATTGTACATATGTCCATTCCAGTCCAAATATATACTTTTATTCATTAATATCTCAAAATCTCTTTAGCTCTTCTGCAAGAAAATCCCCTTGTAAGAGTAAGCCAATGTTCAGCAATTAATGCTTTAAAATCCTAGTTAATTTGGAAATGACCAAGCCATCCAACAAATTTCTACTACTTAGGTCAGCACAACTCCAACAAGCTGGGTCACTCAGATCTCAAGAGACCACTCCAGATTACAGAGAATATATCATTTTATCAAAAATAGAATTCTTTTTAATAGAGCTTATCTAAAAGTTTTCATCTCACCTATAAATTTATTTTTTTATTTATATATATATATTTATATATATATATATATATATATATATATATATATATAAAGAGTTATATATTTTCTGGACTTTTTCTGGACAATCGTATCGTACCCCAAACCAAGGCATAACAAAAGTATTATGAAGTGTTCGTGACTCAAGAAAAGTCTCTACTTAAATTAACATATAATTTATATTGAAATCACATTCACAATTAAATAAACATTATACCCAACTTTGAACACCCTTCAGGTCGTGAAATGCTGAAACCAAATAGAGCCCATTAACTCACACACTATCTAAAAACAGAAACATACATTGAAACTTAGATAATTTTTAGATATACATTGATTAGAGTATGGGAAGAAGCATTATCTAGTCTAGCTTAAAAATTAATGTAACTTTTCATTAGGTTCCAACAAAGAGACTTTTGGTGTTGCGACTGTTGGCAGAGGAGAAGCATTTGGAACAGCCAGGGGCAGGGCTAGCAAAAAAAATTTTGAGATATTTTTGTAATGTTTTAATTTGAGCCTTTTGTAAAGTTTAATCATTTAATTTATATGTTTATAATAAGTGTTTTGTCTGTTGCTGAATATTGGAAGGGCTAGAATATACCTTTAAAAGGGCAGAATTACAGCCTTAGATCAGTTGGAATAGTCTTTCCTTGTTTGGCTGCTCATTTAACATTTTCTTTGACCCGGACCCATATTTATAAGTCAAAACTGCATTATATGAGGAAACTAAGGATTATGTTCAACTACTGTTTGAAGGCAAGCCTCTATTCATTGGCGTGAAACCAGAAGTCCCTGAAATGTAAAGAAGTGGTGAAGTAAAGTAGAAAAATAATGGGGCTGGCCAGCCTTTGAAGCCAAGCCTTAGTATTTACAGACCTCAATATGTCCATGAGTCACTCCTACCGATAGATCACGTATACCAGTGTCCCTGTTCTTTGGCCACATTTTCCTTGGTTTACACAAAGGACCAATATGTCCTTGACACAGGGATTGCATCACTCACCAAAGGTAACAGGCTCCCTCTTGGGTGGGGTCTTACAAGCCCGGGAAGAAAAGTGAGAGCACGACGGGTCTCCACGCTCCAGAAAGTCAGCCAGAAAAAAGAGCATTTAAAGAGAGAGATCTTGCTAGAGAGAGAAAGATGAGACAGAGACAAAAAAAAGACCCGGGGTCCTAAGCTCTAATGGAACAAAGGTGCTTTCATGATTTTTCTATGAGTATATACAGGACTGCAGTACAAGAAACTTCTTTCAGGAATGATAGAGTTCAGCAAACCAAACATGCTGCAATGGTTCCCAAATGGGGAACAAGGAGTAATGTTAGTCACAAGGTCAGGAGACCAACCATATCTCAAGAAAGGGGAAGGGGACTAAGCAGTTTTTTTCTTAAAAAGTTGCTCTGCTGGAACTTGGTGTTCCTCTGGACTTTGGACGGTGTTCTCGTGGATTCTCTGTTGTTGTTTAAAAGGAAGTCAAGCCACTTCTCGTGTTTGATGGGTAACTGTAGGATGGCTCTGGAGCCAATGCAGGGCAATCGGGCCTCATCTTGAGTGGATTATGGGGTATACGGATCTGTTTCGTGTTGCTGCGGTGACCTCAGGGCCCCTTTAGACTTGTGACAGTGTTCTTTGGGATTATCTCTTGTTCCATCCAGGAAGTCCAGGCTCCTTTCGTGTTTGATGTGGAACAAGGAATTGCTCTGCACCCAATGCAGGAGAATCGGACCTCATCAGCCGGCGGAGGGGAAAGTCTCGCCGTTTTTCTCGAGTTGCGGCGGGAAGCAGGGTGTAGTATTCTCGAGTTAGAACTTGGAATGGGCCCTTCACAAAATTCGAGTTTGTTCAGCGAAGTCAGGACTCATGTCTAGTTGCGAGGGACTCTTCGCTATTCTCATCGAGGCTTGGCAGGGCAATCTGGATGCCTCTTTCGGTGAGACTTGAGACCCAGGGTCCCTTTCAGTTCCCACAGTGATTGTCGGATTCCTATCAATTATTAAGAGGAGTCAGGCTTTTGTCCTTTGGACGCATTGAACTCCAAGTTCCTCTCCAAATTTTCAAGGGGATGTGAGGCCTCCTGTCGAGATGAGTCGGGGAACTAGCGCCTTGCTCAGTAATGTCTCCACAGGGGATTCACCCATCTCTTCATCTTCGGGAGATGAAAGAGAGTGCTTAGCCTTCATTCAAGTCACTGGAGGGAAATCCGGCCATATCACGTTTCGAGTCATGGCATCTCGGTGTTCATTCCACTTGAGTGGGCAGGAAAACTCAAGGGTCCCTCCCAAGATATCTATAGCTAAGAGAGGCCTCCTGTTCAGGGTGCTAATGTGTGGAAAGTTGCATTCTCTTGAGTCAAAAAATAGGGAATCAGATCATCTCATCTCGAGATGATTTGGGCAATTAGGAAAGTTCCCTGAAAGGGGCTTGCCCTTCTTTCATTTAGGTGTGCTCTACCCTGAACGAAGCTAGTGGAGTCTCTGCAATGGGACTCTATTTTACTTATCTGATAATCAACACAAGAAATATCTTAATGGAAGTTAGCCTCATTTTATAGATCATTGAACATAGTGTTTATCAAAATGTCATATTATATTGTACACATATCTGTCTCATTCTCTCAGCCAATATATATATGACTTTTATTCATTAGAATATCTCAAAAATCTCTTCTAGTTAGCTCTTTCTGCAAGGGATAAATCCCTCTTGATACGCGAGTTTTAGTAGTAAGCCAATGTGTCAGCAATTAATGCTTTTAAATATCCTAGTTAATTCTGGAAATGAACCCGAAGCCATCCAACAAGATTTCTACTACTTAGCTTCAGCACAACTCCAACAAGCTCAAGGGTCATATCAGATCTCAAGAGACACACTCAGATTACATTTCGAGATATCCACCCCCTTCTCATTTTATACGCAAAAAGTAGAGAACTTCTATTTTAATAGAGCTTATACTAAAAGTTTTCATCTCTACCGGCTATAAATTTATATTTTTAGTATCCAGTTTTGTATAGTTATTCAATAGTATTATAATGTGTATTGTATACTTACTATATCACTTATAGTACTATAGTAATAGGTAGTACCTTTTTCTGGACAAGTCGTCATTATCGTAGACCCCAAAACCAAGGCATAACGAGAACAAATAGTTTTATTAAAGTGTCGGTCAGTGGACTCAAGGGTAAAAGGTCTCTATCTAAATAAAATTCATAATTATATTGTGAATCACATTCACAATTCAGAAATAAACTCATTATAACACAAATGTTTTGACACACCTTCAGCGGTTCGTGTAAATGCTGTGCATGTAAGAACACCAGAATAGAGCCCATTAACTCCACACTATACTCTAAAAAAACAGGGAAAACATACATTGAAACACTTTAGATAATTGTAGATACATCTGCAATTAGAGTAGTATGGGAAAGAAAGCCTTATCAGATCTGACAGTCTAGCTTAAAAGAAATTAATTGTAACGTTTTCATTAGGTTCCAGAACAAAGAGACGCTTTTGAGTTCGTATTTCTGTGTCTGCTGACTGTTGGACAGAGGAACGAAAGGAAGGCATTTGAGAACAGCCACAGGGCACAGAGGGCATGTAGCAAGAGAAATTTTGAGACTGCATTTTGTAAATGTTTTAACTGTGAGCCTTTTGTAAAGTTTGAATCATTTAATTTATGTGTTACTATAAGTAGTTGTGTTTGTCTTGTTGCATGGACTATTGGATTAAGCGGCTTAGAATATACTCATTTTAAAAGGCAGAATTACCAGACCTTAGATCAGTCTTGGAATAAGTCTTTTCCTTGTTTGGCTGCTTCATTTAAAACATTTTCATTGACACCGGACCACATATTTAGTAAGTCAAAAACTGCATTTATGAGGAAACTAAGGATTATGTTCAACTACTGTTGAAGGCAAGCCTCTCTATTCATTGGCGTGAAACCAGAAGTCCCGTGAAATGTAAAGAAGTGGTGAAGTAAAGTAGAAAAATAATGGGGCTGGCCAGCCTTTGAAGCCAAGCCTTAGTATTTACAGACCTCAATATGTCCATGAGTTCACTGCCTACCGATAGATCACGTATACCAGTTGTCCCCTGTTCTTTGGCCACATTTCTGGGGTCCTTTTAATGGACCGGAACTCCTGGTGGGTACGGACTTAGCGATCAGAAAGTTAAAAGGAGACAAGGAGGGCTGATATCCTTGGTTTTACACAAAGGACCAATATTGTCCTTGGACACAGGGGCTTGCATCATCTCACCAAGGTAACAGGTCCCTCTTGGGTGGGTCTTACAAGCCCGGGAAAGAAAAGTGAGCACGACGGACGGTTCTCCCACGCTCCAGAAAGTCAGCCAGAAAAAGCCTAGAAAGATGAGAGATGAGCGAAGAAAGAGAGAGACAGAGACAAAAAAAAGACCCGGGGTCCTAAGCTCTAATGGAACAAAGGTGCTTTCATGATTTTTTTCTATGAGTATATACAGGCTGCAGTACAAGAAAACTTCTTTCAGGAATGATAGAGTTCAGGCAAACCAAACATGCTGCAATGGTTCCCAAAGGGAAGGCAAGGAGTAATGTTAGTCACAAAGGTCAGGGAGACCAACCATATCTCAAGAAAGGGGGAAGGGGACGTCCTAAGCCTAGTTTTTCTTAAAAAATGTTGCTCTGCTGAAACTTGGTGTTCCTTCTGGACTTTGGACGGTGTTCTCGTGGATTCTCTGTTGTTGTTTATAAAGGAAGTCAAGCCACTTCTCGTGTTTGATGGGTAATGTAGGATGGGATGCAAAGGGTCCTGGAGCCAATGCAGGGATTTTTTTTCCTGTTTTCAAAATCGGGGGCCTCATCTTGAGTGGATTATGGGGGGTATAATACGGATCTGTTTCGTGTTGCTGCGGTGACCTCAGGGCCCCTTTAGACTTGTGACAGCTAGTGTTCTTTGGTGATTATCTCTTGTTCCATCCAGGAAGTCCAGGCTCCTTTCGTGTTTTGATGTTGGAACAAGGAACATTGCTCTGCAAAAACCCAATGCAGGAGAAATCGGGGACCTCATCAGCCGGCGAGGGGAAAAGGTCAAAAAACACGCCAATAAGTTTTTCTCGAGTTGCGGCGGGATGCAGGTCAGGGACCCTCATCAGACCTGTGTAATTCTCGAGTTCGAGTGCGGCAGAACTTGGAATGGGCCCTTCAAAATCTCGAGTTTGTTCAGCGAAGTCAGGACTCATGTCTAGAGTTGCGGAGGTGAACTCTCTTCGCTATTCTCGATCGAGGCTTGGCAGGGCAATCTGGATTGCCTCTTTCGGTGGTGAGGACTTGAGACCCAGGGTCCCACCTTTCAGTTCCCACAGTGATTGTCGGGATTCCTATCAATATTAAGAGGAGCTCAGGCATGTTGTCCTTTGGACGCATTGAACTCCCAAGTTCCTCTCCAAATTTCAAGGGGATGTGAGGCCTCCTGTCGTCAGATGAGTCGGGAACTAGCGCTTTGTCTAATGTCTCGCACAGGGAGGGATTCACCCATCTCTTCATCTTGTGAGATGAAAGACTAGTAGCCTTCATTCAATAGTCACTGTGGAGAGGACAATCCGGCCATATTTCGAGTCATGGCACACTCGGTGTTCATTCCACTTGATGCAGGGGAAACTCAGGTCCCTCGCCCAGAGTATCTATAGCTAGAGAGGCCTCCTGTATCAGGTAGTGCTTGTGGAAAGTTGCATTCCTCTTGAGTCAAAAATAGGGAATCAGCTCTCATTCGTCGAGATGAATTTTTGGGGTTCCCGGGGGCTTTGTCTGAAATTATGGTGTGCTGAACGTGTGAGTTCCTCTGGACTCTATTTTACTTATCTATATCAACCAAGAAATATCATTGTATGTTAGCATTTTTATAGAATCATTGAACATATTTATTCAAACAGTATTATATTGTAACATATGGTCCATTCCAGTCCAAATATATACTTTTATTCATTAATATCTCAAAATCTCTTTAGCTCTTCTGCAAGAAAATCCCCTTGTAAGAGACGTTAAGATCCAATGTTCAGCAATTGAATGCTTTAGAAATCCTAGTTAATATGTGCGAAAATGACCAAGGCCATGCCAACAAATTTCTAACTTACTTAGGTTCAGCACAACTCCAAAAAGCTGGGTCACTCAGATCTCAAGATACCACTCCAGATTACAGAGAATATATCATTTTATCAAAAATAGAATTCTTTTTAATAGAGCTTATCTAAATTTTTTCGCATCTATATAAAATTTATATTATGATACAATATATAAATATATATTTATATGATAATTATATATATACATATATATATATAAAGAGTTACCTTTTTCTGGACAATCGTATCGTACCCCAAACCAAGGCATAACAAAAGTATTATGAAAATGTTCGTGACTCAAGAAAAGTCTCTACTAAATTAACAAATAATTATATTGAAATCACATTCACAATTAAATAAATATTATTACCCAACTTTGAACACCCTTCAGTTTCGTGAAATGCTGAAACCAAATAGAGCCCATTAACTCCACACTATCTAAAAACAGAAACATACATTGAAACTTAGATAATTTTAGATACATTGATTAGAGTATGGGAAGAAGCATTATCTAGTCTAGCTTAAAAATTAATGTAACTTTTCATTAGGTTCCAACAAAGAGACTTTTGGTGTTGCGACTGTTGGCAGAGGAGAAGCATTTGGAACAGCCAGGGCAGGGCTAGCAAGAAAATTTTGAGATATTTTGTAATGTTTTAATTGAGCCTTTTGTAAAGTTTAATCATTTAATTTATATGTTTATAATAAGTGTTTTGTCTGTTGCTGAATATTGGAAGGGCTAGAATATACCTTTAAAAGCAGCAGAATTACAGCCTTAGATCATTTGGAATAGTCTTTCCTTGTTTGGCTGCTCATTTAACATTTTCTTTGACCCGGACCCATATTTATAAGTCAAAACTGCATTTATGAGGAAACTAAGGATTATGTTCAACTACTGTTTGAAGGCAAGCCTCTATTCATTGGCGTGAAACCAGAAGTCCCTGAAATGTAAAGAAGTGGTGAAGTAAAGTAGAAAAATAATGGGGCTGGGAGGGCCAGCCTTTGAAGCCAAGCCTTAGTATTTACAGACCTCAATATGTCCATGAGTCACTCCTACCGATAGATCACGTATACCAGTGTCCCTGTTCTTTGGCCACATTTTCTGGGGTCCTTTAATGGACCCGAACCTGGTGGTACGGACTTAGCGATCAGAAAGTAAAAGAGACAAGGAGGCTGATATCCCTTGGTTTACACAAAGGACCAATATTGTCCTTGACACAGGGCTTGCATCACTCACCAAGGTAACAGGCTCCCTCTTGGGTGGGTCTTACAAGCCCGGGAAGAAAAGTGAGCACGACGGGTCTCCACGCTCCAGAAAGTCAGCCAGAAAAAGATAGAGAGAGAGAGAGAAAGAGAGAGACAGAGACAAAAAAAAGACCCGGGGTCCTAAGCTCTAATGGAACAAAGGTGCTTTCATGATTTTTCTATGAGTATATACAGGCTGCAGTACAAGAAACTTCTTTCAGGAATGATAGAGTTCAGCAAACCAAACATGCTGCAATGGTTCCCAAGGGAACAAGGAGTAATGTTAGTCACAAGGTCAGGAGACCAACCATATCTCAAGAAAGGGGAAGGGGACTAAGCAGTTTTTTCTTAAAAAGTTGCTCTGCTGAACTTGGTGTTCCTCTGGACTTTGGACGGTGTTCTCGTGGATTCTCTGTTGTTGTTTAAAGGAAGTCAAGCCACTTCTCGTGTTTGATGGGTAATGTAGGATGGCTCTGGAGCCAATGCAGGGCAATCGGGCCTCATCTTGAGTGGATTATGGGTATACGGATCTGTTTCGTGTTGCTGCGGTGACCTCAGGGCCCCTTTAGACTTGTGACAGTGTTCTTTGGGATTATCTCTTGTTCCATCCAGGAAGTCCAGGCTCCTTTCGTGTTTGATGTGGAACAAGGAATTGCTCTGCACCCAATGCAGGAGAATCGGACCTCATCAGCCGGCGAGGGGAAAGTCTCGCCGTTTTTCTCGAGTTGCGGCGGGAAGCAGGGGTGTATTCTCGAGTTAGAACTTGGATGGCCCTTCAAAATTCGAGTTTGTTCAGCGAAGTCAGGACTCATGTCTAGTTGCGAGGGACTCTTCGCTATTCTCATCGAGGCTTGGCAGGGCAATCTGGATGCCTCTTTCGGTGAGACTTGAGACCCAGGGTCCCTTTCAGTTCCCACAGTGATTGTCGGATTCCTATCAATTATTAAGAGGAGTCAGGCTTTTTGTCCTTTGGACGCATTGAACTCCAAGTTCCTCTCCAAATTTCAAGGGGATGTGAGGCCTCCTGTCGAGATGAGTCGGGGAACTAGCGCCTTGTCTAATGTCTCCACAGGGGATTCACCCATCTCTTCATCTTGGGAGATGAAAGACTAGCCTTCATTCAAGTCACTGGAGGGAAATCCGGCCATATTTCGAGTCATGGCATCTCGGTGTTCATTCCACTTGAGGCAGGAAACTCAGGGTCCCTCCCAGATATCTATAGCTAAGAGAGGCCTCCTGTTCAGGTGCTTGTGGAAAGTTGCATTC
>JAJLRB010003139.1:0-10751 GCA_020976825.1 Odocoileus hemionus
TCTCTGTTGTTGTTTAAAGGAAGTCAAGCCACTTCTCGTGTTTGATGGGTAATGTGGGATGGCTGTGGAGCCAATGCAGGGCAATCGGGCCTCACCTTAAGTGGATTATGGGTACACGGATCTCTTTCGTGTTGCTGCGGTGACCTCAGGGCCCCTTTAGACATGTGACAGTGTGTTTTGGGATTATCTCTTCTTCCATCCAAGAAGTCCAGGCTCCTTTCTTGTTGATGTGCAACAAGGAATTGCTCTGCACCCAATGCAGGGGAATCGGACCTCATCAGCCAGCGAGGGGGAAGTCTCGCCGTTTTTCTCGAGTTGCGGCGGGAAGCAGGGGCGTATTCTCGAGTTAGAACTTGGATGGCCCTTCAAAATTCGAGTTTGTTCAGCGAAGTCAGGACTCATGTCTAGTTGCGAGGGACTCCTCGAGTTTCTTATCGAGGCTTGGCAGGGTAATCTGGATGCCTATTTAGGTGAGACTTGAGACCCAGGGTCCCTTTCATCCACATGTGATTGTCGGATTCCTATCAATTTTTAAGAGGAGTCAGCTACTTGTCCTTTGGACGCATTGAAGTCCAAGTTCCATTTCGAAATTTCAAGGGGATGTGAGGCCTCCTGTCGAAATAAGTCGGGGAACTAGTGGTTTTCCTAAAGTCTCCACAGGGGATTCACCCATCTCTTCATCTTGGGAGATGAAAGACTAGCCTGTACTGAAGTTACTGGAGGAAAATCCGGCTAAATTTCGAGTCACGGCATCTTGGTGTTCATTCCACTTGAGGCAGGAAACTCAGAGTCCCTCTCAGATAACTATAGCTAAGAGAGGCCTCCTGTTCAGGTGCGTGTGGAAACTTGCATTCCTCTTGAGTCAAAAATAGGGAATCAGCTCGCATCTGGAAATGATGTGGTGTACCTGGGGCTTTTCTTGATTTGGTGTGCTGAACTTGGTGTTTCTCTGGACTCTATTTTACTTATCTATAGCAATCAAGTAAAATCTTGTATGTTAGCATTTTATAGATCATTGAACATATTTATCAAATCATATTATATAGTACATACGTCCATTCCAGTCCAAATATATACTTATGTTCATTAAGAGCTCAAAATCACTTTAGCTCTTCTGCAAGAAAATCGCCTTATAAGAGTAAGCCAATTTTCAGCAATTAATGCTTTAAAATTCTAATTCATTTGGAAATGACTCAGCCATCCAACAAATTTCTACTACTTAATTCAGCACAACTCACACAAGCTGGGTCGCTCAGATCTCAAGAGACCACTCCAGATTGCAGAGAATATATCATTTTATCAAAAATAGAATTCATTTTAATAGAGCTTATCTAAAAGTTTTCATTTCACCCTAAAATTTATATTTTTATATATATTTATATATATATATATATATATATATATATATATATATATATATGTATATATATATATATATATATATAGAGAGAAAGTTACCTTTTTTGGACAATCGTATCGTACCCCAACCAAGGCATAACAAAAGTATTATAAAATGTTCATGACTCAAGAAAAGTCTCTACTAGATTAACAAATAATTATAATGAAATCACATTTACAATTAAATAAACATTATACCCAACTTTGATCACCCTTCAGTTCGTGAAATACTGAAACCAAATAGAGCCCATTAACTCCACACTATCTAAAAACAAAAACATACATTGAAACTTAGGTAATTTAAGGTACATTGATTAGAGTATGGGAAGAAGCATTATCTAGTCTAGCTTAAAAATTAATGTTACTTTTCATTAGGTTCCAACAAAGAGACTTTTGGTGTTCGACTGTAGGCAGAGGAGAAGCATTTGGAACAGCCAGGGCAGGGCTAGCAAGAAAATTTTGAGATATTTTGTAATGTTTTAATTGAGCCTTTTGTAAAGTTTAATCATTTAATTTATATGTTTATAATAAGTGTTTTTTCTGTTGCTGAATATTGGAAGGGCTAGAATAAACCTTTAAATTGCAGAATTACAGCCTTAATAAGAGCGCATAGGGGCTAGAGATCAATTGGAATAGTATTTCCTTGTTTGGATGCTCATTTAACATTTTCTTTGACCCGGACACATATTTATAAGTCAAAACTGCATTTATGAAGAAACTAAGGATTACGTTCAACTACTGTTTGAAGGCAAGCTTCTATTCATTGGCGTGAAACCACAAGTCCCTGAAATGTAAAGAAGTGGTGAAGTAAAGTAGAAAAATAATGGGGCTGGCCAGCCTTTTAAGCCAAGCCTTAGTATTTACAGACCTCAATATGTCCATGAGTCTCTCCTCCCTATATAGCACGTATACCAGTGTCCCTGTTCTTTGGCCACATTTACTGGGGTCCTTTAATGGACCGGAACCTTGTGGTACAGAGTTAGCGATCAGAAAGTAAAAGAGACAAGGAAGCTGATATCCCTTGCTTTACACAAAGGACCAATATTGTCCTTGACACAGGGCTTGCATCACTCACCAAGGTACCAGGCACCCTCTTGGGTGGGTCTTACAAGCCCGGGCAGAAAAATGAGCACGAGGGTTCTCCACGCTCCAGAAAGTCAGCCAGAAAAAGATAGAGAGAGAGAGAGAGAGAGAGACAAAAAAAGTCCCGGGGACCTAAGCTCTAATGGAACAAAGGTGCTTTAATGATTTTTCTATGAGTATATACAGGCTGCAGTACAAGAAACTTCTTTCAGGAATGATAGAGTTCAGCAAACCAAACCTACTGCAACATTTCCCAAGGGAACAAGGAGTAATGTTTGTTACACGGTAAGGAGACAATCCATATCTCAAGAAAGGGGAAGGGGACTAAGCAGTTTTGTCTTAAAGAGTTGCTCTGCTGAACTTGGTGTTCCTCTGGACTTTGGACGGTGTTCTCGTGGATTCTCTGTTGTTGTTTAAAGGAAGTCAAGCCACTTCTCGTGTTTGATGGGTAATGTGGGATGGCTCTGGAACCAATGAAGGGCAGTCGGGCCTCACCTTGAGTGGATTATGGGTACACGGATCTCTTTCGTGTTGCTGCGGTGACCTCAGGGCCCCTTTAGACATGTGACAGTGTTCTTTGGGATTATCTCTTCTTTCATCCATGAAGTCCAGGCTCCTTTCGTGTTTGATGTGGAACAAGGAATTGCTCTGCACCCAATGCAGGGGAATCGGACCTCATCAGCCAGTGAGGGGGAAGTCTCGCCGTTTTTCTCGAGTTGCGGCGAGAAGCAGGGGTGTATTCTCAAGTTAGAACTTGGATGGCCCTTCAAAATTCGAGTTTGTTCAGCGAAGTCAGGACTCATGTCTAGTTGCGAGGGATTTCTCAAGATTCTCATCGAGGCTTGGCAGGGAAATCTGGATAACTGTTTAGGTGAGACTTGAGACCCAGGGTCCCTTTCAGTTCCCACAGTGATTGTCGGATTCCTATCAATTTTTAAGAGGAGTCAGCTACTTGTCCTTTGGATGCATTGAAGTCCAAGTTCCTCTCGAAATTTCAAGGGGATGTGAGGCCTCCTGTCGAGATGAGTCGGGGAACTAGTGGTTTCCCTAAAGTCTCCACAGGGGATTCACCCATGTCTTCATCTTGGGAGATGAAAGACTAGCCTGCATTCAAGTCACTGGAGGGAAATCCGGCCATATTTCGAGTCACGGCATCTCGGTGTTCATTCCACTTGAGGCAGGAAACTCAGGGTCCCTCTCAGATAACTATAGCTAAGAGAGGCCTCCTGTTCAGGTGCGTGTGGAAAGTTGCATTCCTCTTGAGTCAAAAATAGGGAATCAGCTCGCATCTGGAGATGATGTGGTGTACCCGGGGCTTTTCTTGATTTGTTGTGCTGAACTTGGTGTTCCTCTGGACTCTATTTTACTTATCTATAGAAATCAAGTAATATCTTTTATGTTAGCATTTTATAGATCATTGAACATATTTATCAAATCATATTATATGGTACATACGTCCATTCCAGTCCAAATATATACTTATATTCATTAAGAGCTCAAAATATCTTTAGCTCTTCTGCAAGAAAATCCCCTTGTAAGAGTAAGCCAATGTTCAGCAATTAATGCTTTAAAATCCTAATTCATTTGGAAATGACCCAGCCATCCAACAAATTTCTACTACTTAGTTCAGCACAAATCCAACAAGCTGGGTCACTCAGATCTCAAGAGACCACTCCAGATTACAGAGAATATATCATTTTATCAAAAATAGAATTCTTTTTAATAGAGCTTATCTAAAAGTTTTTCATTTCACCTATAAATTTATATTTTTATATATTTATATATATATATATATATATATATATATATATATATATATATATATATATATATATATATATAAAGAGTTACCTTTTTTTGGACAATCGTATCGTACCCCAAACAAAGGCATAACAAAAATATTATAAAATGTTCATGACTCAAGAAAAGTCTCTTCTAGATTAACAAATAATTATATTGAAATCACATTCACAATTAAATAAACATTATACCCAACTTTGAACACCCTTCAGTTCGTGAAATGCTGAAACCAAATAGAGCCCATTAACTCCACACTATCTAAAAACAAAAACATACATTGAAACGTAGATAATTTTAGAAACATTGATTAGAGTATGGGAAGAAACATTATCTAGTCTAGCTTAAAAGTTAATGTAACTTTTCATTAGGTTCCAACAAAGAGACTTTTGGTGTTGCGACTTTTGGCAGAGGAGAAGCATTTGGAACAGCCATGGCAGGGCTAGCAAGAAAATTTTGAGATATTTTTTAATGTTTTAATTGAGCCTTTTGTAAAGTTTAATCATTTAATTTATATGTTTATAATAAGTTTTTTTTTTGTTGCTGTATATTGGAAAGGCTAAAATATACCTTTAAATGGCAGAATTACAGTCTTAATAAGAGCGTATAGGGGCTAGAGATAAATTGGAATAGTTTTTCCTTGTTTGGCTGCTCATTTAACATTTTCTTTGACCCGGACACATATTTATAAGTCAAAACTGCATTTATGAGGAAACTAAGGATTATGTTCAACTACTGTTTGAAGGCAAGCCTCTATTCATTGGCGTGAAACGAGAAGTCCCTGAAATGTAAAGAAGTGGTGAAGTAAAGTAGAAAAATAATGGGGCTGGCCAGCCTTTTAAGCAAGCCTTAGTATTTACAGACCTCAATATGTCCATGAGTCACTCTTCCCGATATAGCACGTATACCAGTGACCCTGTTCTTTGGCCACATTTACTGGGGACCTTTAATGGACCAGAACCTTGTGGTACGGAGTTAGCGATCAGAAAGTAAAAGAGACAAGGAGGCTGATTTCCCTTGCTTTACACAAAGGACCAATATTGTCCTTGACACAGGGCTTGCATCACTCACCAAGGTACCAGGCACCCTCTTGGGTGGGTCTTACAAGTCCGGGCAAAAAAATGAGCACGAGGGTCTCCACGCTCCAGAAAGTCAGCCAGAAAAAGATAGAGAGAGAGAGAGAAAGAGAGAGAGACAAAAAAAGACCCAGGGACCTCAGCTCTAATGGAACAAAAGGTGTTTTAATGATTTTTCTATGAGTATATACAGGCTGCAGTTCAAGAAACTTCTTTCAGGAATGATAGAGTTCAGCAAACCAAACCTACTGCAACCTTTCCCAAGGGAACAAGGAGTAATGTTTGTTACACGGTAAGGAGACAATCCATATCTCAAGAAAGGGGAAGGGGACTAAGCAGTTTTGTCTTAAAGAGTTGCTCTGCTGAACTTGGTGTTCCTCTGGACTTTGGACGGTGTTCTCGTGGATTCTCTGTTGTTGTTTAAAGGAAGTCAAGCCACTTCTCGTGTTTGATGGGTAATGTGGGATGGCTCTGGAGCCAATGAAGGGCAGTCGGGCCTCACCTTGAGTGGATTATGGGTACACGGATCTCTTTCGTGTTGCTGCGGTGACCTCAGGGCCCCTTTAGACATGTGACAGTGTTCTTTGGGATTATCTCTTCTTCCATCCATGAAGTCCAGGCTCCTTTCGTGTTTGATGATGAACAAGGAATTGCTCTGCACCCAATGCAGGGGAATCGGACCTCATCAGCCAGTGAGGGGGAAGTCTCGCCGTTTTTCTCGAGTTGCGGCGAGAAGCAGGGGTGTATTCTCAAGTTAGAATTTGGATGGCCCTTCAAAATTCGAGTTTGTTCAGCGAAGTCAGAACTCATGTCTAATTGCGAGGGATTCCTCAAGATTCTCATCGAGGTTTGGCAGGGAAATCTGGATAACTGTTTAGGTGAGACTTGAGACCCCGGGTCCCTTTCAGTTCCCACAGTGATTGTCGGATTCCTATCAATTTTTAAGAGGAGTCAGCTACTTGTCCTTTGGACGCATTAAAGTCCAAGTTCCTCTCGAAATTTCAAGGGGATGTGAGGCCTCCTGTCGAGATGAGTCGGGGAAGTAGTGGTTTCCCTAAAGTCTTTACAGGGGATTCACCCATCTCTTCATCATGGGAGATGAAATTCTAGCCTGCACTTAAGTCACTGGAGGGAAATCCGGCCATATTTCGAGTCACGGCATCTCGGTGTTCATTCCACTTGAGGCAGGAAAGTCAGGGTCCCTCTCAGATAACTATAGCTAAGAGAGGCCTCCTGTTCAGGTGCGTGTGGAAAGTTGCATTCCTCTTGAGTCAAAAATAGTTAATCAGCTCGCATCTGGAGATGATTTGGGGTACCCGGGGCTTTTGTTGATTTGGTGTGCTGCACTTGGTGTTCCTCTGGACTCTATTTTACTTATCTATAGCAATCAAGTAATATCTTGTATGTTAGCATTTTATAGATCATTGAACATATTTATCAAATCATATTATATTGTACATACGTCCATTCCAGTCCAAATATATACTTATATTCATTAAGAGCTCAAAATATCTTTAGCTCTTCTGCAGGAAAATCCCCTTGTAAGAGTAAGCCAATGTTCAGCAATTAATGCTTTAAAATCCTAATTCATTTGGAAATGACCCAGCCATCCAACAAATTTCTACTACTTAGTTCAGCACCAACTCCAACAAGCTGGGTCACTCAGATCTCAAGAGACCACTCCAGATTACAGAGAATATATCATTTTATCTAAAATAGAATTCTTTTTAATAGAGCTTATCTAAAAGTTTTTTTCATTTCACCTATAAATTTATATTTTTATATATATATTATATATATATATATATATATATATATATATATATATATATATATATATAAAGAGTTTTTTTTTTGGACAATCGTATCGTACCCCAAACAAAGGCATAACAAAAAATATTATAAAATGTTCATGACTCAAGAAAAGTCTCTACTAGATTAACAAATAATTATATTGAAATCACATTCACAATTAAATAAACATTATACCCAACTTTGAACACCCTTCAGTTCTTGAAATGCTGAAACCAAATAGAGCCCATTAACTCCACACTATCTAAAAACAAAAACATACATTGAAACGTAGATAATTTTAGAAACATTGATTAGAGTATGGGAAGAATCATTATCTAGTCTAGCTTAAAAGTTAATGTAACTTTTCATTAGGTTCCAACAAAGAGACGTTTGGTGTTGCGACTTTTGGCAGAGGAGAAGCATTTGGAACAGCCATGGCAGGGCTAGCAAGAAAATTTTGAGATATTTTTTAATGTTTTAATTGAGCCTTTTGTAAAGTTTAATCATTTAATTTATATGTTTATAATAAGTGTTTTTTCTGTTGCTGAATATTGGAAAGGGCTAAAATATACCTTTAAATGGCAGAATTACAGCCTTAATAAGAGCGCATAGGGGCTAGAGATCAATTGGAATAGTTTTTCCTTGTTTGGCTGCTCATTTAACATTTTCTTTGACCCGGACACATATTTATAAGTCAAAACTGCATTTATGAGGAAACTAAGGATTATGTTCAACTACTGTTTGAAGGCAAGCCTCTATTCATTGGCGTGAAACCAGAAGTCCCTGAAATGTAAAGAAGTGGTGAAGTAAAGTAGAAAAATAATGGGGCTGGCCAGCCTTTTAAGCCAAGCCTTAGTATTTACAGACCTCAATATGTCCATGAGTCACTCTTCCCGATATAGCACGTATACCAGTGTCCCTGTTCTTTGGCCACATTTACTGGGGACCTTTAATGGACCGGAACCTTGTGGTACGGAGTTAGCGATCAGAAAGTAAAAGAGACAAGGAGGCTGATTTCCCTTGCTTTACACAAAGGACCAATATTGTCCTTGACACAGGGCTTGCATCACTCACCAAGGTACCAGGCACCCTCTTGGGTGGGTCTTACAAGCCCGGGCAGAAAAGTGAGCACGATGGGTCTCCACGCTCCAGAAAGTCAGCCAGAAAAAAAAGATAGAGAGAGAGAGAGAGAGAGAGAGAGAGACAAAAAAAGACCCGGGGACCTAAGCTCTAATGGAACAAAGGTGCTTTAATGATTTTTCTATGAGTATATACTGGCTGCAGTACAAGAAACTTCTTTCAGGAATGATAGAGTTCAGCAAACCAAACATACTGCAACGGTTTCCCAAGGGAACAAGGAGAGGAGTAATGTTAGTTACAAGGTCTGGAGACAATCCATATCTCAAGAAAGGGGAAGGGGACTAAGCAGTTTTGTCTTAAAGAGTTGCTCTGCTGAATGTGGTGTTCCTCTGGACTTTGGACGGTGTTCTCGTGGATTCTCTGTTGTTGTTTAAAGGAAGTCAAGCCACTTCTCGTGTTTGTTGGGTAATGTGGGATGGCTCTGGAGCCAATGCAGGGCAGGGCAATCGAGCCTCACCTTGAGTGGATTATGGGTACACGGATCTCTTTCGTTTTGCTGCGGTGACCTCAGGGCCCCTTTAGACATGTGACAGTGTTCTTTGGGATTATCTCTTCTTCCATCCGAGAAGTCCAGGCTCCTTTCGTGTTTGATGTGGAACAAGGAATTGCTCTGCACCCAATGCAGGGGAATCGGACCTCATCAGCCGGCGAGGGGGAAGTCTCGCCGTTTTTCTCGAGTTGCGGCGGGAAGCAGGGGTGTATTCTCGAGTTAGAACTTGGATGGCCCTTCAAAATTCGAGTTTGTTCAGCGAAGTCAGGACTCATGTCTAGTTGCGAGGGACTCCTTGAGATTCTCATCGAGGCTTGGCAGGGTAATCTGGATGCCTATTTAGGTGAGACTTGAGACCCAGGGTCCTTTCAGTTCCCACAGTGATTGTCGGATTCCTATCAATTTTTTAAGTGGAGTCAGCTGTTGTCCTTTGACGAATTGAAGTCCAAGTTCCTCTCGAAATTTCAAGGGGATGTGAGGCCTCCTGTCGAGATGAGTCGGGGAAACTAGTGGCTTTCTCTAAAGTCTCCACAGGGATTTCACCCATCTCTTCATCTTGGGAGATGAAAGACTAGCCTGCATTCAAGTCACTTGAGGGAAATCCGGCCATATTTCGAGTCACGGCATCTCGGTGTTCATTCCACTTGAGGCAGGAAACTCAGGGTCCCTCTCAGATAACTATAGCTAAGAAAGGCCTCCTGTTCAGGTGCTTGTGGAATGTTTGCATCCTCTCTTGAGTCAAAAATAGGGAATCAGCTCTCATCTCGAGATGATTTGGGGTACCCGGGGTTTTCTTGATTTGGTGTGCTGAACTTGGTGTTCCTCTGGACTCCATTTTACTTATCTATAGCAACCAAGTAATATCTTGTATGTTAGCATTTTATAGATCATTGAACATATTTATCAAATCATATTATATTGTACATACGTCCATTCCAGTCCAAATATATACTTATATTCATTAAGAGCTCAAATATCTTTAGCTCTTCTGCAAGAAAATCCCCTTGTAAGAGTAAGTCAATGTTCAGCAATTAATGCTTTAAAATCCTAATTCATTTGGAAATGACCCAGCCATTCAACAAATTTCTACTACTTTGTTCAGCAGAACTCCAACAAGTTGGGTCACTCAAATCTCAAGAGACCACTCCAGATTACAGATAATATATCATATTATCAAAAAAAGAATTTTTTTAATTAAGCTAATCAAAAAGTTTTCATCTCACCTATAAATTTATATTTTTTTATATATATTTTATATTTATATATATATATATATATATATATATATAAAGAGTTACATTTTTGTGGACAATCGTATCATACCCCAAAATCAGGCACAACAAAAAATATGATGAAATGTTCATGACTCAAGAAAAGTCTCTACAAGATTAACAAATAATTATATTGAAATCACATTCACAATTAAATAAACATTATACCCAACTTTGAACCCCCTTCAGTCCATGAAATGCTGAAACCAAATAGAGCCCATTAAATCCACACTATATAAAAAAAAAAACATACATTGAAACTTAGATAATTTTAGATACATTGATTAGAGTATGGGAAGAAGTATTATCTAGTCTAGCTTAAAAATTAATGTAATTTTTCATTAGGTTCCAACAAAGAAACTTTTGGTGTTGCGACTGTTGGCAGAGCAGAAGCATTTGGAACAGCCAGGACAGGTCTAGCAAGAAAATTTTGAGATATTTTGTAATGTTTTAATTGAGCATTTTGTAAAGTTTAATCATTTAATTTATATGTTTATAATAAATGTTTTGTCTGTTGCTGAATACTGGAAGGGCTAGAATATACCTTTAACTGGCAGAAATACAGCCTGAATAAGAGCGCATAGGGGCTAGAGTTCAATTGGAATAGTTTTTCATTGTTTGGCTGCTCATTTAACATTTCTTTGACTCGGAACCATATTTATAGGTCAAAACTGCATTGATGAGGAAACTAAGGATTATGTT
>JAJLRB010003140.1:0-10745 GCA_020976825.1 Odocoileus hemionus
TGCCTCTGACACCTCGAGAGGCACGCAGAGCTCACTGCTTCAAAATTTGACGGAGCCTGACTCCTCTTGAACATTGACAGGAATCCCAGTATCCCTGTGGCTACTGGAAAGGGACCCTGGGTCTCCCGACTCACCTCGAGAAGCGTCCCTTTTGCCCTGCCAAGCCTCGAAGAGACTCCTGAGGTGTCCCTCGTAACTCGACAGGAGTCCTGACTTCGTTGAACAAACACGAGGGGTTGAAGGGCCATCCCCGCCGTAAGTCGAGAATGTACCCCAGGTCCCCGCCGCAACTCGAGAAAAACCATGAGACTTTCCCCCTCCAAGCGAGATGAGGCCCGATTCCCCTGCACTGCATGCAGAGCAATTCCGTGAGCCCCCTGAAACATGTCAGGAGCCTCGACTTGCTTGATGGATGTCGAGACAGTCCGCAAAAACACTGTCACAAGTAGAGAGGGACCCTGAGGTCACACCAGCATCGCGAAGGAGCTCCATGGGCCCCAAATCAACTCGAGATGAGGCCCGCTTCCCCTGCATTGACTCCAGAGCCATCCCCCGTTCCCCATCAAACACGACCTGAGGCTTGACTCCCTTTAGGCAACTCCAGAGGTTCCCCGAGAACAACGGGCCAAGTCTAGAGGAGTACCAAGTTCAGCAGAGCAACTCGAGGACTGCTCCGTGTAACCCCAAATTGCCTCGAGATGAGAGCTGATTCCCTGGCTTAGACTCAAGACGTAGGCCACCTTTCCACAAGCCCCTCAAGGAGGCTTCTCTCAGCAATAGGTATGAGGGAGGGACCCTGAGATTGCTGCCTCAATGGGCATATACACCGAGAAGCCCTGACTCGAAAGGAGGCCGGGTTTCCTTGCAGTGGCTTGAATACAGTCTAGTCTTTCATCTCACAAGGTGAAGGGATGTCTGCACCACCTGTGGAGTCCCTAGAGAAAGCCCTAGGTCCCCGACTCCTTTCGACGGAATGCCTCACATGCCTCTGACACCTCGAGAGGCACGCAGAGCTCACTGCTTCAAAATTTGACGGAGCCTGACTCCTCTTGAACATTGACAGGAATCCCAGTATCCCTGTGGCTACTGGAAAGGGACCCTGGGTCTCCCGACTCACCTCGAGAAGCGTCCCTTTTGCCCTGCCAAGCCTCGAAGAGACTCCTGAGGTGTCCCTCGTAACTCGACAGGAGTCCTGACTTCGTTGAACAAACACGAGGGTTGAAGGGCCATCCCCGCCGTAAGTCGAGAATGTACCCCAGGTCCCCGCCGCAACTCGAGAAAAACCATGAGACTTCCCCCTCCAAGCGAGATGAGGCCCGATTCCCCTGCACTGCATGCAGAGCAATTCCGTGAGCCCCCTGAAACATGTCAGGAGCCTCGACTTGCTTGATGGATGTCGAGACAGTCCGCAAAAACACTGTCACAAGTAGAGAGGGACCCTGAGGTCACACCAGCATCGCGAAGGAGCTCCATGGGCCCCAAATCAACTCGAGATGAGGCCCGCTTCCCCTGCATTGACTCCAGAGCCATCCCCCGTTCCCCATCAAACACGACCTGAGGCTTGACTCCCTTTAGGCAACTCCAGAGGTTCCCCGAGAACAACGGGCCAAGTCTAGAGGAGTACCAAGTTCAGCAGAGCAACTCGAGGACTGCTCCGTGTACCCCAAATTGCCTCGAGATGAGAGCTGATTCCCTGGCTTAGACTCAAGACGTAGGCCACCTTTCCACAAGCCCCTCAAGAGGAGGCTTCTCTCAGCAATAGGTATGAGGGAGGGACCCTGAGATTGCTGCCTCAATGGGCATATACACCGAGAAGCCCTGACTCGAAAGGAGGCCGGGTTTCCTTGCAGTGGCTTGAATACAGTCTAGTCTTTCATCTCACAAGGTGAAGGGATGTCTGCACCACCTGTGGAGTCCCTAGAGAAAGCCCTAGGTCCCCGACTCCTTTCGACGGAATGCCTCACATGCCTCTGACACCCCGAGAGGCACGCAGAGCTCACTGCTTCAAAATTTGACGGAGCCTGACTCCTCTTGAACATTGACAGGAATCCCAGTATCCCTGTGGCTACTGGAATGGGACCCTGGGTCTCCCGACTCACCTCGAGAAGCGTCCCTTTTGCCCTGCCAAGCCTCGAAGAGACTCCTGAGGTGTCCCTCGTAACTCGACAGGAGTCCTGACTTCGTTGAACAAACACGAGGGTTGAAGGGCCATCCCCGCCGTAAGTCGAGAATGTACCCCAGGTCCCCGCCGCAACTCGAGAAAAACCATGAGACTTCCCCCTCCAAGCGAGATGAGGCCCGATTCCCCTGCACTGCATGCAGAGCAATTCCGTGAGCCCCCTGAAACATGTCAGGAGCCTCGACTTGCTTGATGGATGTCGAGACAGTCCGCAAAAACACTGTCACAAGTAGAGAGGGACCCTGAGGTCACACCAGCATCGCGAAGGAGCTCCATGGGCCCCAAATCAACTCGAGATGAGGCCCGCTTCCCCTGCATTGACTCCAGAGCCATCCCCCGTTCCCCATCAAACACGACCTGAGGCTTGACTCCCTTTAGGCAACTCCAGAGGTTCCCCGAGAACAACGGGCCAAGTCTAGAGGAGTACCAAGTTCAGCAGAGAGCAACTCGAGGACTGCTCCGTGTACCCCAAATTGCCTCGAGATGAGAGCTGATTCCCTGGCTTAGACTCAAGACGTAGGCCACCTTTCCACAAGCCCCTCAAGAGGAGGCTTCTCTCAGCAATAGGTATGAGGGAGGGACCCTGAGATTGCTGCCTCAATGGGCATATACACCGAGAAGCCCTGACTCGAAAGGAGGCCGGGTTTCCTTGCAGTGGCTTGAATACAGTCTAGTCTTTCATCTCACAAGGTGAAGGGATGTCTGCACCACCTGTGGAGTCCCTAGAGAAAGCCCTAGGTCCCCGACTCCTTTCGACGGAATGCCTCACATGCCTCTGACACCTCGAGAGGCACGCAGAGCTCACTGCTTCAAAATTTGACGGAGCCTGACTCCTCTTGAACATTGACAGGAATCCCAGTATCCCTGTGGCTACTGGAAAGGGACCCTGGGTCTCCCGACTCACCTCGAGAAGCGTCCCTTTTGCCCTGCCAAGCCTCGAAGAGACTCCTGAGGTGTCCCTCGTAACTCGACAGGAGTCCTGACTTCGTTGAACAAACACGAGGGTTGAAGGGCCATCCCCGCCGTAAGTCGAGAATGTACCCCAGGTCCCCCCGCCGCAACTCGAGAAAAACCATGAGACTTCCCCCTCCAAGCGAGATGAGGCCCGATTCCCCTGCACTGCATGCAGAGCAATTCCGTGAGCCCCCTGAAACATGTCAGGAGCCTCGACTTGCTTGATGGATGTCGAGACAGTCCGCAAAAACACTGTCACAAGTAGAGAGGGACCCTGAGGTCACACCAGCATCGCGAAGGAGCTCCATGGGCCCCAAATCAACTCGAGATGAGGCCCGCTTCCCCTGCATTGACTCCAGAGCCATCCCCCGTTCCCCATCAAACACGACCTGAGGCTTGACTCCCTTTAGGCAACTCCAGAGGTTCCCCGAGAACAACGGGCCAAGTCTAGAGGAGTACCAAGTTCAGCAGAGCAACTCGAGGACTGCTCCGTGTACCCCAAATTGCCTCGAGATGAGAGCTGATTCCCTGGCTTAGACTCAAGACGTAGGCCACCTTTCCACAAGCCCCTCAAGAGGAGGCTTCTCTCAGCAATAGGTATGAGGGAGGGACCCTGAGATTGCTGCCTCAATGGGCATATACACCGAGAAGCCCTGACTCGAAAGGAGGCCGGCTTTCCTTGCAGTGGCTTGAATACAGTCTAGTCTTTCATCTCACAAGGTGAAGGGATGTCTGCACCACCTGTGGAGTCCCTAGAGAAAGCCCTAGGTCCCCGACTCCTTTCGACGGAATGCCTCACATGCCTCTGACACCTCGAGAGGCACGCAGAGCTCACTGCTTCAAAATTTGACGGAGCCTGACTCCTCTTGAACATTGACAGGAATCCCAGTATCCCTGTGGCTACTGGAAAGGGACCCTGGGTCTCCCGACTCACCTCGAGAAGCGTCCCTTTTGCCCTGCCAAGCCTCGAAGAGACTCCTGAGGTGTCCCTCGTAACTCGACAGGAGTCCTGACTTCGTTGAACAAACACGAGGGTTGAAGGGCCATCCCCGCCGTAAGTCGAGAATGTACCCCAGGTCCCCGCCGCAACTCGAGAAAAACCATGAGACTTCCCCCTCCAAGCGAGATGAGGCCCGATTCCCCTGCACTGCATGCAGAGCAATTCCGTGAGCCCCCTGAAACATGTCAGGAGCCTCGACTTGCTTGATGGATGTCGAGACAGTCCGCAAAAACACTGTCACAAGTAGAGAGGGACCCTGAGGTCACACCAGCATCGCGAAGGAGCTCCATGGGCCCCAAATCAACTCGAGATGAGGCCCGCTTCCCCTGCATTGACTCCAGAGCCATCCCCCGTTCCCCATCAAACACGACCTGAGGCTTGACTCCCTTTAGGCAACTCCAGAGGTTCCCCGAGAACAACGGGCCAAGTCTAGAGGAGTACCAAGTTCAGCAGAGCAACTCGAGGACTGCTCCGTGTACCCCAAATTGCCTCGAGATGAGAGCTGATTCCCTGGCTTAGACTCAAGACGTAGGCCACCTTTCCACAAGCCCCTCAAGAGGAGGCTTCTCTCAGCAATAGGTATGAGGGAGGGACCCTGAGATTGCTGCCTCAATGGGCATATACACCGAGAAGCCCTGACTCGAAAGGAGGCCGGCTTTCCTTGCAGTGGCTTGAATACAGTCTAGTCTTTCATCTCACAAGGTGAAGGGATGTCTGCACCACCTGTGGAGTCCCTAGAGAAAGCCCTAGGTCCCCGACTCCTTTCGACGGAATGCCTCACATGCCTCTGACACCTCGAGAGGCACGCAGAGCTCACTGCTTCAAAATTTGACGGAGCCTGACTCCTCTTGAACATTGACAGGAATCCCAGTATCCCTGTGGCTACTGGAAAGGGACCCTGGGTCTCCCGACTCACCTCGAGAAGCGTCCTTTTGCCCTGCCAAGCCTCGAAGAGACTCCTGAGGTGTCCCTCGTAACTCGACAGGAGTCCTGACTTCGTTGAACAACACGAGGGTTGAAGGGCCATCCCCGCCGTAAGTCGAGAATGTACCCCAGGTCCCCGCCGCAACTCGAGAAAAACCATGAGACTTCCCCCTCCAAGCGAGATGAGGCCCGATTCCCCTGCACTGCATGCAGAGCAATTCCGTGAGCCCCCTGAAACATGTCAGGAGCCTCGACTTGCTTGATGGATGTCGAGACAGTCCGCAAAAACAAAAAACACTGTCACAAGTAGAGAGGGACCCTGAGGTCACACCAGCATCGCGAAGGAGCTCCATGGGCCCCAAATCAACTCGAGATGAGGCCCGCTTCCCCTGCATTGACTCCAGAGCCATCCCCCGTTCCCCATCAAACACGACCTGAGGCTTGACTCCCTTTAGGCAACTCCAGAGGTTCCCCGAGAACAACGGGCCAAGTCTAGAGGAGTACCAAGTTCAGCAGAGCAACTCGAGGACTGCTCCGTGTACCCCAAATTGCCTCGAGATGAGAGCTGATTCCCTGGCTTAGACTCAAGACGTAGGCCACCTTTCCACAAGCCCCTCAAGAGGAGGCTTCTCTCAGCAATAGGTATGAGGGAGGGACCCTGAGATTGCTGCCTCAATGGGCATATACACCGAGAAGCCCTGACTCGAAAGGAGGCCGGCTTTCCTTGCAGTGGCTTGAATACAGTCTAGTCTTTCATCTCACAAGGTGAAGGGATGTCTGCACCACCTGTGGAGTCCCTAGAGAAAGCCCTAGGTCCCCGACTCCTTTCGACGGAATGCCTCACATGCCTCTGACACCTCGAGAGGCACGCAGAGCTCACTGCTTCAAAATTTGACGGAGCCTGACTCCTCTTGAACATTGACAGGAATATCCCAGTATCCCTGTGGCTACTGGAAAGGGACCCTGGGTCTCCCGACTCACCTCGAGAAGCGTCTTCCTTTTGCCCTGCCAAGCCTCGAAGAGACTCCTGAGGTGTCCCTCGTAACTCGACAGGAGTCCTGACTTCGTTGAACAAACACGAGGGTTGAAGGGCCATCCCCGCCGTAAGTCGAGAATGTACCCCAGGTCCCCGCCGCAACTCGAGAAAAACCATGAGACTTCCCCCTCCAAGCGAGATGAGGCCCGATTCCCCTGCACTGCATGCAGAGCAATTCCGTGAGCCCCCTGAAACATGTCAGGAGCCTCGACTTGCTTGATGGATGTCGAGACAGTCCGCAAAAACACTGTCACAAGTAGAGAGGGACCCTGAGGTCACACCAGCATCGCGAAGGAGCTCCATGGGCCCCAAATCAACTCGAGATGAGGCCCGCTTCCCCTGCATTGACTCCAGAGCCATCCCCCGTTCCCCATCAAACACGACCTGAGGCTTGACTCCCTTTAGGCAACTCCAGAGGTTCCCCGAGAACAACGGGCCAAGTCTAGAGGAGTACCAAGTTCAGCAGAGCAACTCGAGGACTGCTCCGTGTACCCCAAATTGCCTCGAGATGAGAGCTGATTCCCTGGCTTAGACTCAAGACGTAGGCCACCTTTCCACAAGCCCCTCAAGAGGAGGCTTCTCTCAGCAATAGGTATGAGGGAGGGACCCTGAGATTGCTGCCTCAATGGGCATATACACCGAGAAGCCCTGACTCGAAAGGAGGCCGGCTTTCCTTGCAGTGGCTTGAATACAGTCTAGTCTTTCATCTCACAAGCTGAAGGGATGTCTGCACCACCTGTGGAGTCCCTAGAGAAAGCCCTAGGTCCCCGACTCCTTTCGACGGAATGCCTCACATGCCTCTGACACCTCGAGAGGCACGCAGAGCTCACTGCTTCAAAATTTGACGGAGCCTGACTCCTCTTGAACATTGAGGAATCCCAGTATCCCTGTGTGCTACTGGAAAGGGACCCTGGGTCTCCCGACTCACCTCGAGAAGCGTTCCTTTTGCCCTGCCAAGCCTCGAAGAGACTCCTGAGGTGTCCCTCGTAACTCGACAGGAGTCCTGACTTCGTTGAACAAACACGAGGGTTGAAGGGCCATCCCCGCCGTAAGTCGAGAATGTACCCCAGGTCCCCGCCGCAACTCGAGAAAAACCATGAGACTTCCCCCTCCAAGCGAGATGAGGCCCGATTCCCCTGCACTGCATGCAGAGCAATTCCGTGAGCCCCCTGAAACATGTCAGGAGCCTCGACTTGCTTGATGGATGTCGAGACAGTCCGCAAAAAAACACTGTCACAAGTAGAGAGGGACCCTGAGGTCACACCAGCATCGCGAAGGAGCTCCATGGGCCCCAAATCAACTCGAGATGAGGCCCGCTTCCCCTGCATTGACTCCAGAGCCATCCCCCGTTCCCCATCAAACACGACCTGAGGCTTGACTCCCTTTAGGCAACTCCAGAGGTTCCCCGAGAACAACGGGCCAAGTCTAGAGGAGTACCAAGTTCAGCAGAGCAACTCGAGGACTGCTCCGTGTACCCCAAATTGCCTCGAGATGAGAGCTGATTCCCTGGCTTAGACTCAAGACGTAGGCCACCTTTCCACAAGCCCCTCAAGAGGAGGCTTCTCTCAGCAATAGGTATGAGGGAGGGACCCTGAGATTGCTGCCTCAATGGGCATATACACCGAGAAGCCCTGACTCGAAAGGAGGCCGGCTTTCCTTGCAGTGGCTTGAATACAGTCTAGTCTTTCATCTCACAAGGTGAAGGGATGATGCACCACCTGTGGAGTCCCTAGAGAAAGCCCTAGGTCCCCGACTCCTTTCGACGGAATGCCTCACATGCCTCTGACACCTCGAGAGGCACGCAGAGCTCACTGCTTCAAAATTTGACGGAGCCTGACTCCTCTTGAACATTGACAGGAATCCCAGTATCCCTGTGGCTACTGGAAAGGGACCCTGGGTCTCCCGACTCACCTCGAGAAGCGTCCCTTTTGCCCTGCCAAGCCTCGAAGAGACTCCTGAGGTGTCCCTCGTAACTCGACAGGAGTCCTGACTTCGTTGAACAAACACGAGGGTTGAAGGGCCATCCCCGCCGTAAGTCGAGAATGTACCCCAGGTCCCCGCCGCAACTCGAGAAAAACCATGAGACTCCCCCCTCCAAGCGAGATGAGGCCCGATTCCCCTGCACTGCATGCAGAGCAATTCCGTGAGCCCCCTGAAACATGTCAGGAGCCTCGACTTGCTTGATGGATGTCGAGACAGTCCGCAAAAACACTGTCACAAGTAGAGAGGGACCCTGAGGTCACACCAGCATCGCGAAGGAGCTCCATGGGCCCCAAATCAACTCGAGATGAGGCCCGCTTCCCCTGCATTGACTCCAGAGCCATCCCCCGTTCCCCATCAAACACGACCTGAGGCTTGACTCCCTTTAGGCAACTCCAGAGGTTCCCCGAGAACAACGGGCCAAGTCTAGAGGAGTACCAAGTTCAGCAGAGCAACTCGAGGACTGCTCCGTGTACCCCAAATTGCCTCGAGATGAGAGCTGATTCCCTGGCTTAGACTCAAGACGTAGGCCACCTTTCCACAAGCCCCTCAAGAGGAGGCTTCTCTCAGCAATAGGTATGAGGGAGGGACCCTGAGATTGCTGCCTCAATGGGCATATACACCGAGAAGCCCTGACTCGAAAGGAGGCCGGCTTTCCTTGCAGTGGCTTGAATACAGTCTAGTCTTTCATCTCACAAGGTGAAGGGATGTCTGCACCACCTGTGGAGTCCCTAGAGAAAGCCCTAGGTCCCCGACTCCTTTCGACGGAATGCCTCACATGCCTCTGACACCTCGAGAGGCACGCAGAGCTCACTGCTTCAAAATTTGACGGAGCCTGACTCCTCTTGAACATTGACAGGAATCCCAGTATCCCTGTGGCTACTGGAAAGGGACCCTGGGTCTCCCGACTCACCTCGAGAAGCGTCCTTTTGCCCTGCCAAGCCTCGAAGAGACTCCTGAGGTGTCCCTCGTAACTCGACAGGAGTCCTGACTTCGTTGAACAACACGAGGGTTGAAGGGCCATCCCCGCCGTAAGTCGAGAATGTACCCCAGGTCCCCGCCGCAACTCGAGAAAAACCATGAGACTTCCCCCTCCAAGCGAGATGAGGCCCGATTCCCCTGCACTGCATGCAGAGCAATTCCGTGAGCCCCCTGAAACATGTCAGGAGCCTCGACTTGCTTGATGGATGTCGAGACAGTCCGCAAAAAACACTGTCACAAGTAGAGAGGGACCCTGAGGTCACACCAGCATCGCGAAGGAGCTCCATGGGCCCCAAATCAACTCGAGATGAGGCCCGCTTCCCCTGCATTGACTCCAGAGCCATCCCCCGTTCCCCATCAAACACGACCTGAGGCTTGACTCCCTTTAGGCAACTCCAGAGGTTCCCCGAGAACAACGGGCCAAGTCTAGAGGAGTACCAAGTTCAGCAGAGCAACTCGAGGACTGCTCCGTGTACCCCAAATTGCCTCGAGATGAGAGCTGATTCCCTGGCTTAGACTCAAGACGTAGTAGGCCACCTTTCCACAAGCCCCTCAAGAGGAGGCTTCTCTCAGCAATAGGTATGAGGGAGGGACCCTGTGATTGCTGCCTCAATGGGCATATACACCGAGAAGCCCTGACTCGAAAGGAGGCCGGCTTTCCTTGCAGTGGCTTGAATACAGTCTAGTCTTTCATCTCACAAGCTGAAGGGATGTCTGCACCACCTGTGGAGTCCCTAAGAAAGCCCTAGGTCCCCGACTCCTTTCGACGGAATGCCTCACATGCCTCTGACACCTCGAGAGGCACGCAGAGCTCACTGCTTCAAAATTTGACGGAGCCTGACTCCTCTTGAACATTGACAGGAATCCCAGTATCCCTGTGGCTACTGGAAAGGGACCCTGGGTCTCCCGACTCACCTCGAGAAGCGTTCCTTTTTTGCCCTGCCAAGCCTCGAAGAGACTCCTGAGGTGTCCCTCGTAACTCGACAGGAGTCCTGACTTCGTTGAACAAACACGAGGGTTGAAGGGCCATCCCCGCCGTAAGTCGAGAATGTACCCCAGGTCCCCGCCGCAACTCGAGAAAAACCATGAGACTTCCCCCTCCAAGCGAGATGAGGCCCGATTCCCCTGCACTGCATGCAGAGCAATTCCGTGAGCCCCCTGAAACATGTCAGGAGCCTCGACTTGCTTGATGGATGTCGAGACAGTCCGCAAAAACACTGTCACAAGTAGAGAGGGACCCTGAGGTCACACCAGCATCGCGAAGGAGCTCCATGGGCCCCAAATCAACTCGAGATGAGGCCCGCTTCCCCTGCATTGACTCCAGAGCCATCCCCCGTTCCCCATCAAACACGACCTGAGGCTTGACTCCCTTTAGGCAACTCCAGAGGTTCCCCGAGAACAACGGGCCAAGTCTAGAGGAGTACCAAGTTCAGCAGAGCAACTCGAGGACTGCTCCGTGTACCCCAAATTGCCTCGAGATGAGAGCTGATTCCCTGGCTTAGACTCAAGACGTAGGCCACCTTTCCACAAGCCCCTCAAGAGGAGGCTTCTCTCAGCAATAGGTATGAGGGAGGGACCCTGAGATTGCTGCCTCAATGGGCATATACACCGAGAAGCCCTGACTCGAAAGGAGGCCGGGGTTTCCTTGCAGTGGCTTGAATACAGTCTAGTCTTTCATCTCACAAGGTGAA
>JAJLRB010003141.1:0-10739 GCA_020976825.1 Odocoileus hemionus
AAGCTGCGTCCCCTTTGGCCCTGCCAAACCTCGAGAGAGATTCCTGAGTTGTCCCTCGTAATTCGACAGGAGTACTGACTTTCGCTGAACAAACACGAGGGTTGAAGGGCCATCCCGCCATATCTCGAGAATGTACCCCAGGTCCCCGCCGCAACTCGAGAAAAACCATGAGACTTCCCCCCCAAGCGAGATGAGGCCCGATTCCCCAGCACAGCATGCAGAGCAATTCCGTGAGCCCATGAAAAACATGTCAGGAGCCTCGACTTGCTTGATGGATCTCGAGACAGTCCGCAAGAACACTGTCACAAGTAGAGAGGGACCTGAGGTCACACCAGCATCGCGAAGGAGCCTCCATGTACCCCAAATCAACTCGAGATGAGGCCCGCTTCCCCTGTATTGACTCCCAGAGCCATCCCCCCCCGATCCCCATCAAACACGACCAGTTGGGCTTGACTCCCCTTTAGGCAACTCCATAGGGTTCCCCCGAGAACAACGTGCCAAGTCTAGAGGATACCAAGATCAGCAAGAGCAACTCGAGGAATGCTCCGTGTACCCCAAATTTGCCTCGAGATGAGAGCTGATTGATTCCTGGCTTAGACACTCAAGACGTAGGCCAACGTTTCCACAAGCCCCTCAAGAGGAGGCTTCTCTCAGCAATAGGTATGAGGGAGGGACCCTGAGATTGCTGCCCTCAAGCGGCATATTACACCGAGAAGCCCTGACTCGAAAGGAGGCCGGGTTTCCTTGCAGTGGCTTGAATACTGGCTCATCTTTCATCTCACAAGGTGAAGGGATGTCCTGCATCCACTTTTGAGTCCCTAGAGAAAGCCCTAGGTCCCCGACTCCTTTCGACGGAATGCCTCACATTCCTCTGAACAACTCGAGAGGCACTCAGAGGTCACTGCTTTCAAAATTTGACGGTGCCTGACATCTCTTGAACATTGACAGGAATCCCAGTATCCTTGAGCTACTGGAATGGGACCCTGGGTCTCCCACCTCACAATCTCAAAAGGTCCCTTTTTTTCTCTGCCAAGCCTCGAAGAGATTCCTGAGGTGTCCCTCGAAACTCGACAGGAGTCTCCTGACTTCGTTGAACAAACACGAGGGTTGAAGGGCCATCCTCCCCGCCGTAACTCGAGAATATAACCCAGGTCCCCGCCGCAACTCGAGAAAAACCATGAGACTTCCCCCTCCAAGCGAGATGAGGCCCGATTCCCCTGTACTGCATGCAGAGCAATTCCGTGAGCCCCATGAAACATGTCAGGAGCCTCGACTTGCTTGATGGATGTCGAGACAATCCGCAAAAACACTGTCACAAGTAGAGAGGGACCCTGAGATCACACCAGCATCGCGAAGGAGCTCCATGTACCCCAAATCAACTCGAGATGAGGCCCGCTTCCCCTGCAATTGACTCCAGAGCCATCCCCCGTTCCCCCATCAAACACGACCTGAGGCTTGACTCCCTTTAGTCAACACTCCAGAGGTTCCCCGAGAACAACGTGCCAAGTATAGAGAGCAAATACCAAGTTCAGCAGAGCAACTCGAGGACTGCTCCGTGTTACCCCCAAATTGCCCTCGAGATGAGAGCTGATTCCCTGACTTAAACTCAAGACGTAGGCCAGCCTTTCCACAAGCCCCTCAACAGAGGAGGCTTCTCTCAGCTAATAGGTATGAGGGAGGGGACCCTGAGTTTGCTGCCTCAAGTGGCATATACACCGAGAAGCCCTGACTCGAAAGGAGGCCGGGTTTCCTTGCATAGGCTTGAATACAGCTCAGTCTTTCATCTCACAAGGTGAAGGGATGTCTGAATCCCCAGGTGGAGTCCCTAGAGAAAGCCCTAGGTCCCCGACTCCTTTCGACGGAATGCCTTACATGCCTCTGACAACTCGAGAGGCACGCAGAGCTCACTGCTTCAAAAATTTGACGAGTGCCTGACTCCTAGTGAAAATTGACAGAAATCCCAGTATCACTGTGGCTACTGGAAAGGGCCACTGGGTCTCCCGCCTCACTTCGAGAAGCATCCCATTTACCCTGAAATGCCTCGAAGAAATTCCTGTGTGTATCCCTCGTAACTCGACAGTAGAAGTCCTGACGTCGCTGAACAAACAAGAGGGTTGAAGGGCCATCCCCACGGTAACTCGAGAATATACACTCATCCCCACTGCAACTCGAGAAAAAAACCATGAGACTTCCCCCTCCAGAGCGAGAGATGATACCTGAATTTCCCCTGGTCTGCATGCAGAGCAATCCCTTGATTCCCCATTGAAACATGTCAAGGAGCCTCGACTTGTCTTGATGGATATCTAGAGACAATCAACAAGAACACTGTCACAAGTATAGAAGGAACCTGAGGTCACACACAGCATCGTGAAAGGATCCCGAAGTACCCCAAATCAACTCGAGAATGAGGCCCGCCTTACCCTGCATTGACTGTCCAGGCCATAGCCATCAAACACGACCAGTGGCCGTTGACTATCTTTAGGCAACTTCAGAGTGATAGATGTTCCCTGTGGGAGAACAAAGTTGCCAAAGTCTACAGGAACACCAAGTGCATAGAGCAATCGAAGAATGCTCCTTGTACCCCAAATTGCCTCGAGATGAGAGCTGATTCAATGGTTTTTAGACTCAAGACGTATGCCAGACTTTTCCACGAAGCCCCTCAAGAGGAGGCTTCTCTCACGAATAGTTAATGAGGGAGGGACCCTGAGTGTTGCTTTGCCTCATATGTTATATACACCGAGAAGCCCTGACTTGAAATGGTTGCCGAGGCCGGTGTTTCATTGCAGTGGCTTTGAAATAAGGCGTCATCTTTCATCTCACAAGGTGAAGGGATGTCTGAATTCACTGTGGAGTCCCTATAGAAAGATCTCTGGCCCCGACTCCTTTCGACGGAATGCCTCACATGCCTCTGACAACTCGAGAGGCACGCAGAGCTCACTGCTTTTTCAACAGGTGAGCGTGAGCCGGTGCCTGACTCCTCTTTGAACATTGTGTCCAGGAATCCCAGTATCCCTGTGGCTACTGGAAAGGGTCCCCTGGGTCTCCCAGCCTCACCTCGGAGAAGTGTCCCCCTTTTGGACTGCCAAGCCTCGAAGAGATTGCCTGAGGTGTCCCTGCATATCTGGACAGGAGTCCAGACGTCGATGAACAAAGTCACGAGTGTTTGAAGGGCCATCCCCATCGTAACTCGAGAATATACCCAGGTCCCCGACCGCAACTGAAAGAAAACCCATGAGACTTCCCCCTCCAAGCGAGATGAGGCCGATTCCCCTGAGGCCCATTCCCCTGCCTGCATGCAGAAGCAATACCGTGATCCCCTGCTTTGAACATGTAAGGAGCCTCGACTTGATTTGATGGATCTCAGACATCGTCCGCCAAAAAAAGTCACACTTGTCACAAGTAGAGAGGACCCTGTAAGGTCACACCAGCATCGCGAAGGAGGCTCTCATGACAGAGCGAAAGGGGAAGGACCATGCGGCCAAATCAAACTCGAGATGGCCCGCCGATTCCCCCTGCTTTGACTTCCAGCGAGCCTATCCCCTGTTCCCCATCAAACACGACCAGTGGCTTGACTTCCTTTAGCACAACTCCAGGAGGTTCTCCCGAGAACAACGTGCCAAGTCTAGAGGAATACGTAAAGTTCAGCAGAGAGCAACTCGAGGAAGAGGACTGCTCCGTGTACCCCAAATTTTGCCATCGAGATGCAGAGCTTGATTCCCTGGCTTAGACGCAAGACGAATGCCTACTTCCCACAAGCCCCTCTAGTGGGAGGCTTCTCTTAGCAAATAGGTTATGAGGGGAGGGACCCTGAGATTTGTTGCCCTCAAGTGGCCAATAACACCGAGAAGCCCTGACTCGAAAGGAGGCTGGGTTTCCTTGCCAGTTGCTTGAATACAGGTCTCAGGTCTTTCATCTCACAAGTGTCCAGGGGAGAATCTGTGAATCACCCTGTGGAGTCCCTAGAGAAAGTCCCTAGGTCCCCCGACTCTTTCGACGGAATGCCTCACATGCCTCCTGACACCTCGAGAGGCACGCTGAGCTCACTGCTTCAAAAAGTGACCGGAGTGCCGTGACTCCTCTTGAAACATTGACAGGAAATCCAGGTATCCCTGTGGCTTCTGGGAAAGGGTACCCTGGTCTCGAGCCTCACCTCGAGAAGCGATTTCCCTTTTGCCCTGCCAAGCCTCGAAGAGATTCCTGATGGTGTCCCTCCGTAACTCGACAAGGAGACCATGCTTCGTTGAACCTCAGACAAACGGAGAGGGTTGAAGGGCCATCCTCGCCGTAAGTCGAGGGAATTTGTACTCCCACAGGTCTCCCGCCGGAACAGCGACGAAAAACCATGAGACTTCCCATCCTCCCAAGCCGAGATGAGGCCCGATTCCCCTGCACTGCATGCAGAGCAATTCCGTGAGCCCCCATGCACATGTCGAAAACTCGACTTGCTTGATGATCTCGAGTCCATCCGCAAGTACACTGTCACAATTAGAGAGGACACTGAGGTCACACCAGCACGTGAAGGAGCGCCAAGTACCTCAAATCAACTCGAGATGAGCCCCGATTCCCATGCATTGACTCCAAGCCACCCCCCTTCCCCATAAACACACCAGTGGCTTGATTCCTTAAGGCAACTAAATGGGCCCCCCGAACAATGTACAGTCTAGAGGGAACACCAAATTTTAGCGAGCAACTGAGGAATGCCCATGACCCAAATTGCCTCGAATGAGAGCTGATTCCCACGAACTCAAGAGTAGCCCAAATTTCCCCAACCCCCAAAGAGGAGGCTTCACAGCATAGGTATGAGGGGGGGACCCTGATTTGGCTCCTCAAGTGCATTTTACACCGAGAAGCCCCCGACTCGAAAGGAGGCCGGGTTCCTTAGTGCTTAAAAAACAGGTGATCTTTTCTCACAAGGTAAGGAATGTCTGTTACCCTGGGATCCCTGAGGGAAACCCTAGGTCCCCGCTCCTTTTGACAGAAGCCTCAATGCCTCTGAAACCAACCGAAAGGGATGCAGATCACTGCTTCAAAAGGTGATATGCCTACTCCCCTTGAAAACTGACAGGGGAAACCCGTACTCTGGGGCTACGCAATGGGATCATGGGGCGCCACCCACCTCAAAACGTCCCCTTTTCCCTGCCAAACTCGAAGAATTCCTGAGGGTCCCCCATAACTCGACAGGAAACCTGCCACGTGAACAAAAGATGTTTAAGGGGCCCTCCCCGCTGTAACTCGGAATATACCCCCGGACACCACCCAATTTGAGAAAAACCAGAACTTTCCCCCAAGGGAGAAGGCCCTTCCCCCGACTGCTGCAGAGCAATTCCGTGGCCCCATGAAACCTACAGGAGCCTCACTTGCTTTATGGATTTCCCAGACAGTCCCAAATCCGTCACAATTAGAGAGGGAATGGGGTAAAGAGGGAAAGTACCCCCTGTCCCCAAATCAATTCGAGATGAGGGCCCGATTCCCCCCATTGACTCCGAGCCCTCCTTTTTTTCCCCTCAAAACGACCAGTGGCTTTATTTTCCTTTAGGCAACCCCAAGTTTTCCCGGGACAACGGTAAAGGGCAGGTAACACCAAGTTTTAATAGAGCACTCGAGGAATGCTCCGTGTACCAAATTGCCCCCAGTGTGAGCTATTCCCTGGTTTAAAACTCAAGACGTATGCCAAACTTTCCACAAGCCCCTCAAAGGAGGTTTTTTCAGAAATAGGATGAGTGAGGGACCCCGATTTTGGCCTAAGTGGCATATACACCCCGGGAAGCCCGCTCAAAAAGGGGGCCGAGTTTCCTTGCACTGGTTGAATACAGGCTCACCTTTCATCTCACAAGGGGAAAGGGGTTCCCGAATCCCTGTGGAATCCCCAGAGAAAGCCCTGGTTCCCCGAATCCTTTCGAATAATGCCTCCATGCCGGGGACATCTCCTGAGGCACGCATAGCTCACTGCTTCAAAAGGGGACGATGCCTGACTCCTCTTGAACTTTACTAAATCCAGATCCCCGTGGTATTTGAAAGGGCCCCGTTCTCCCGCCCAACCCCCGGAAAGCGTCCCTTTTGCCCTGCCAAGCCTCGAGAGATTCGTGAGCTCCCCGTAACTCGACTGTAGTCCGACGTCGCGAACAAACAGCAGTGTTGAAGGGCCACCCCCGTAATCAAAATATAACCCTAGTCCCCCCCCGAACTCAAAAAACCATAAACTTCCCCCCCCAAAGCGGTGGGGCCGATTCCCCTGCACTGCTTGCAGGTTTTCCTTGAAAAACCATGAACATGTCAGGAGCCTCGCTTGCTTGATTTCTAGAACAATCTGCAAGATCACTTTCACAAGTAGCGGGGACTCGGGTCACATCAGCATCCAAAGGACCCCAGTCCCCCAAATAAACTCGAGTGGGGGCCCGTTTCCCCCTGCATTGACTCCAGAGCCATTCCCTTTCCCTTCCCCCCGACCCACTCCTTTAGGCAACTCCAGAGGTTCCCCGGAACAACGGCCAAGTCTAGAGGAATCCCAAATTTTCCCCGCAGAGCAACTCGGGGAATCTCCGATACAAAATTGCCTCAGAATAGAGCTTTTTTCTGGATTAGAGTCAAGATGTATCCCAACTTTCCACAACCCCCTCAAAGGGGGGCTTTCTCAGCAATGGGAATGAGGGAGGGCCCCTGATTTGCTCCCCCCAATTTGCATATACAGAAAACCCTGACTCGGAAGGGGGCCGGGTTTCCTTGCAGGGGCTTGAAAAGGCTCCCCTTTTCATCTCACAAGGTAAAGGGATGTCTGAACCTGTGGAGTCCCTGAAAACCCCAGGCCCCCGTTCCTTTCGACGGAATCCCTCATATGCCCTGACACCTCGAGAGGCACACAAGCCACTGCTTAAAAAAGGTGACGAGGCCTGACTCCTAGTGAATATTGCAGGAATCCCAGTACCCTTGTGGTCTGGAGAGGGCCATGATCTTCTGCCTCACTTCAAAGCACCCATTTGCCCTGAAACCCTCGAAGAGATTCCTGTGGATCCCTCATAACTCGACGGGAGTCCTGACGTTGTGACAAACAAGAGGTTAAAGGGCCACCCCCAGGGAAATCGAGAATATACACCTCATCCCCACTGCAACTCGAGAAAAAAACCAAAATTTCCCCCCCAAGGGAGAGACCTGCCCCCCCTGATCTGCTTGCAGAGCTTTTTCCGTGATCCCCTGAAACATGTCAGGACCTCGATTGTTGATGTATCTAGAGACAATCACAAAAAAAAACCCACATTAAGAAGGAACAGGGTCACAACAAATCGTAAAGGACCCCGAAGTACCCCAAATCAACTCGAGATGAGGCCCGATTTTCCTGCTTTGCCCCAAGCCATCATACCGACCAGGGCTTGCTATTTTGGGAAACTCCAGACGTTACCAGAGAACAACGTCCCAAGTCTAGAGAAATACCAAGTTCGGGAAAAGCAACTCGAGGTGCCCCCTTGTACCCCAAAATTGGCCTCGAATGGAGCTATTCAATGGTTCAGACTTTTAAAACGTAGCCAACCTTTCCCCAAACCCGTCAAGAGGGGGCTTTTTCTCACGAATAAGTAGAGGGAGAGATCCTGGTTTTTTTTGGCTCATATGTTATATCACAAGAAGCCCATTGAAAGGGGCTGGGATTCCCTTTCAGTGGCTTGATTACGGGTCTCTTTTTTCTCACAAGGGGAAGGGATGTCGAACCCTGTGGAGTCCCTATAGAAATATCTATGTCCCGATCCTTTGAGGGAAACCTCACAGCCTCTGACAACTGGGAGGGGGCGCAGGCTCACTGCTTCCAGGGTGACGGGACCTGACTCCCATGAACATTTCGGGAACCCCGACCCTGTGGCACGGGAAAGGGGCCCCGGTCTCCCCCTTCACCTCCAGAAGTGTCCCTTTTGGACTGCCAAGCCCCGAAGAGATTGTGAGGTGCCGCATAACTTTCAGGATCCAGACTTGGAACAAAAACGATGTTTAAGGGCCCTCCCCCTCCCAAAAACCCAGAATATCCCAGGCCCGCCCCAACCGAGAAAACCCTGAGACTTTCCCCCCCAGGAGATGAGGCCTGATTCCCCCCGCATGCATGCCAGCAAAAACCGTGATCACCATGAAACTTATAAGGAGCCTGACTTGCTTGATGGATCTCGAGAGAGTCCGCAAGAAAACTGTCACAAGTAGACCGGGACACGAGGTCACACCAGCATCACTAAGGGGCGCCTGTAACCCAAATAAAACCCAGATGAGGCCCATTCCCTGCATTTACCCAGAAGCAATCCCCTGTTCCCCATCAAAAACACACCAGTGGGTTTGACTCCCTTTAGGCAACTCCATAAAGTTTTCCGAAACAACGGCCAAGTTATGGGGAAAACGAAGTTAGCAGGAACTCGAGGATGCTCCGTGAGCCCCAAAAAAGCCTCGAGATAGAGGTGATTCCCTGTGTTTGACTCAAGACTATGCCCAACTTTCCACAAACCCCCCAAGAGGAGGCTTTTTTTACCAAAAGGTTTTTAGGGAGGGGCCCCCGAATTTGTTTCCAAATTTTTATATACACCGAGTAGCCCTGACCAAAGGAGGGCCGGGTTTTCCCCAGTGTCTGAATACAGGGGTCACCTTCATCTCACAACATGCAGGGGGGTCTGAATCCCCCGTGGGGAAACCCAAGAAAGCCCTAGGTCCCGACATTTCGACGGAAAGCCTCCCCCATGACTCTGACATCTGCAGAGGGACGCAGAGCTCACTGCTTTTAAAGTAAAAAAGCGGAATCCTCTTTAACATACAGGGTCCCCGGGTTCCGTGGGTTTTGGGAAAAGGGCCCCCTTTCCCCGGCCTCACCTTGAAATCATTCCCATTTGCCTTTCCCCAAACCCGAAAAGATTCCTGAGGTGTCACCATAAAAAGACTGGAGCCTGAGTCGCAGGGCAAACACGGTGTTGAGGACCTTTCCCTTTCCGTAACTCAAAAGTATCCCCGGGCCCCGCCGGAACTCGAGAAAAACCACAGACTTCCCTTCACGAGATGAGGGCCCCATCCCTGCCTGCAGCAGAGCAATTCCGTGATCCCCCAAACATGTCAGAAAAAAAATCGCTTGTTGTGGGTCCGAGCATCCGCAAAAACACTGTCACAAGTAAGAGGGGCACTGAGGTCAACCAGCATCGCGAAGGAGCGATGTACCCCAAATCAACTCGGATGAGCCCCCTTCCCATCTTGTCTCCAGGCCATCCCCGTTCCCCCCTCAAACACGACTTGTGGCTTGACTTCCTTTAGGGGAACCCCAGAGTGCCCGGAAAACGTGCCCAAGTCTAGGGGAATCCCAATTTCGCGAGCAACTCGGGGAATGCCCCATGTCCCCCAATTTTGCTCGGATGAGGCTGACCCTGGCTTAGCTAAAGACGTTCCCAACTTTAAACAAGCAAACAAGAGGAGGCTTCTCCCCCACAATAGTTATAGGGAGGGCCCCTGATTTGCTGCCTCAAGTGGCATATCACCGAGAAGCCCTGACTCAAAAGGGGGCCCGGGTTTCCTTTTTGCAGTGGTTTGAATAAGGCTGATTTTTCATCTCACAAGGTAAAGGAATGATGATTACCCAGGGGAGTCCCTAGGGAACCCCCAAATGTCCCCGACTCCTTTGACACATACCTCACACCCCTTAAAACTCGAAACAACAACTCACTGCTTCAAAAAAGGGGACGACCCTGACTCCTCTTGAACTTAAAAGGGAACCCAGTATCCCGTGGCGTGCGGGGGACCTGGGCCCCACCTCCCCTTAAAAGCGTCCCTTTTCCCCTGCAAGCCTCGAAGAGTTTCCCTGATGTGTCCCTCATAACGGGAAAGGAACCCTGCCGTCGCTAAACAAATCGGTTTGAAGGCCCATCCGTGCCAAAACCCCCCGAGAATATACCCCAGAACACCCCGCAATTCGAGAAAAAACCTGAGACTTTCCCCCAACGAGATGAGGCCGATTCCCCTGCACGCATGCAGACAATCCCTGATACCCATAAAAACTGACAGGACCCTCGTTGCTTGATGGATCTCGGACAATCCGAAAAGAACTCTTCACAATTGAGAGGGAACCTGAGGTCAATCAGCTGGCGAAGGAGCCCCATGTACCCCAAATTTTCGAGATTTGGCCCCCTTTCCCTGCATTGACTCCCGAGCCATCCCCCTTTTCCTATTTTTACCGACCTTTGGGTTGACTATCTTTAGGCAAAAACAGACCCCCGGAAACAAAAGTCCAAATCTAGAGAATACAAGTTACAGAGCAATTCGAGGAATGCTCCGTATACCGAAATTTCCTCGAGAATAGAGCTATCCCGGTTAGATTCAAGACAATCCAACTTTCACAAGCCCCCCAACAGGAGGCTTCTCTCACAATAGGAAAGAGGGGGACCCCAATTGGCTGCCCCAATTTCATAACACCGAGAAGCCTTTATCAAAGGAGGTGAGTTCCGAATACAGGCCACCTTTCATCTCACAAGGTGAAGGGATGTCGAATCCCCTGTGGAGTCCCAAGAAAGCCCCAGGGCCCCGACTCCTTTCGACGGAAGCCTCACATGCCTTGACACCTCGAGAGGGACGCAAACTCACTGCTTCAAAAAATAACGGGCCCGACTCCTAGTGAATATTTACGAAATCCCAATTTGGGGGTACTGGAAAGGGGCCCCTGGTCTCCCCCCCCCACTTCGAGAAGCATCCCCTTTGCCCTGAAATGCCTCAAAGAGATTCCTGTGGTATCCCAGTAAAAT
>JAJLRB010003142.1:0-10737 GCA_020976825.1 Odocoileus hemionus
AATAAAAATTTTTTAAAAACCTTGTGGTAGGATTGGGTGATCAAAATTAAAAGAAAAGGGGGCTAATACCTTGGGTTTAACAAAAAGGGACCAATAGCCTTGACACGGGGCGGCATCACCACCAAGGACCGGGCACCCTCTCGATGAGTTTTAAACCCGGAAAAAATGAGCCCCGGGGGGCCCACCTCCAGAAAGTCACCAAAAAATAAAAGGAGGAAAAAAAGAGAGAAGAACAAAAAAAGACCGGGGACCAAGTCTAAGGGAAAAAAGGGTGTTTTAATGATTTTTCTATATAAAACCCGCTGCATACAAAAAAACCTTTTGGGAAATGATAAGTTCAGCAAACCAAAAAAACTGAAAAGGTTTACCAGGGAACGGGGATAAATTTCCTCTCAGAGACAACCCACATCCAAAGGGGGAATTTGGGACAAAGCTTTTTTGTTTTAAAAGGGTTCCTCTGAATTTGGGTTTCCTCGGGGTTTGGGGGAGGGTTTCTCGTGGATTCCTGTGTTTTTTAAAAAGGAAGCTCCCTTCTCGTGTTGGTGGTTTCGGGATCTCGGGAGCACTGCGGGGAACTGGACCATCTGATTGTTTTCAAAACCCCGAGCCCTTTCGGGTGCTGCGCACTTGGGGCCCCTTAGACTTGAAAAAGGGGTTGTTGGGGATTCTCTTGTTTTCCACCCAGGAATCCTTCCCTTGGTTTTTTGATGTGGGACAGATTTGCTCTGCATGCTTTGCGGGGGAAGGGTGCCTCCTGTTGGGGGGGGGAAGTCTCATATTTTTCTTAGTTTTTGCAAAAAACGGTGATTTTCCTGAGTCGGGGGGGGGGATGGCCATCAAAACTCGTTTTGGGGTTCGCGCGTCACACTCCCTTCTAGTTGCGAGAACACATCAAAAATCTCCTCGAGGTTTGGAAAAGGGCAAAGGGCCCCATTTCCTCTGGGGTGAGGACGGAGCCCCCGGGTTTTCCATTCCTGCCACGGGATTTTGGGGGATTCCTATCAATTTTCAAGAGTCAGGCCTGTTTTTTGAAAAAGGAAAATCCGTTTTCCCCTCTCGTTTTGCAAGGGATTGGGGCCACTTGTCCAAAGAGGGGGGAACCAGGCTTTCTCTAAGGCCCACAGGGGTTTCGGACATTCCTTCATTTTGTGAGTAAAGGTGACCCGCATTCAGTCACTGCGGGAAATCCGGGCCATATTTCGAGTCGGGGCATCTCGGTGTCCATCCACTCGAGGGGGCAAACCCCGGGGTCCCTCTTGATACTAAGCTCAAGAGATCCTCAGAGATTCTTATGGAACTGGCTTCCTCTTTTTAAAAGCCAGCTAATCGCTTTCCTATCTGATTTTTTTTGGGGTAATAACTTTTGTCGATTTGATGTGCAAAATTTTGGTTCTTCTAAACTTGAACGGGGTTCCGGAATCTCTGGGTTGCCCAAAGGAATCAAGCCACTTGCTTTTTTGATGGGGAACGGGGGAGGGCCTTCAGACAATGATGAAATCGGGACCATATCGAGTTAAATTTGGGGGGAACACGGAAACTCATTCTGTTGCTGCGGTGACGTCAGGGCCTCCAAAAATTTGTGACAGTTTCTTTGGGGACTCTCTGGTTTTCCCTCCAGAACTCCAGGGTCCTTTGTGTTTGATGTGGAACGGGAATTTATCTCCCCCAATGCGGGGGAATGGGACCTCATCTGTTGGCGGGGGGAAGTCCGCCTATTTTCCGAGTTGCCGGGAACTGGGGTAATTCTCGAGTTGGGACTTGAGGGCCCCTTAAAAACTCCAGTTTGTTCAGTAAGTCAGGACTCATTCTATTGCAGGGACACCTCGAATTCTCACGAGGCTTCGGCAATCGGACCACTTTCGATAGACTTGAGACCCGGGGGTCCCTTTCTTTCCCCACAGTGTTTTTGGGGTTTCCTATAAATTTTTTAAGAATAGGCTTCTTGTCCTTTTTGACCATTGAACTCCAATTCCTCTGAATTTTCAAGGGGATTTGAGCCCCCTGTCACATGGGGGGGGAATGGGGCTTCTCTAAAGTCCCTGGGGGATTCACACACCCCTTTCATCTTTGGAGATGAAAGACTAGCCCTGATTCAAGCCCGGGGGGGAAAATTTGGGGCATATTTCGAGTCACGGCACCGGGTGTTCATTCCCTTGAGGCAGAAAATTTCAGGTCCCTCCACATACCTTGCAAAAAAGGGCTTCTGTTCGGGTTCGGTGGAATGTTCTTTCCCGTTTGATCAAAAATGGGGGAATCACTCTCATTTTGGAGATTTGGGCCCCACTTTCGGGTTTGGGTGTGCTAATTTTGGTGTTCCTCTGGACATATTTTTTTCTATAAAACCCAAGAAATATTGTTTTAGCTTTTTATAGATCATTAAACATTTTATCAAATCTAAAAATGTACATAGCCCTTTCCATCCAAAAAAATTTTTATATTCATTACACTCAAAACTCTTCAGCCTTTCTGCAAAAAACCCCCCTTTAAAATAAGCCAGGTTCAAAATTAACGCTTTAAAATACAAATTCTTTTGGAAATGACCCACCACCAACAAACTTCAAATACTTTTCAGAACAACCCAGCAACCTGGGTAAACCGATTTTTTCAAGGCCAAGTCCCCAGATTAAAGAATAGATCTTTATAAAAAATACAATTCTTTTCAATAGAGCTTATCTAAAATTTTTCATCTCCCCTAAAATTTTTATTTTTATATATATTATTTTATAAAAAACCCCAAATATATATTTAAAAATATATAAATATAAAGATTCCCTTTTGGACAACAATTAACCCAAACCAAGGCATGCAAAATATTATATAATTTTGATGCCCAAGAAAGTCTCTACTAGTTTTAAAAAATAATTAATTAAAATCACTTCAAATTTAATAAACATTAACCCAACTTTGAACCCCCTTTCATCAAAAAACTTAATCCAAATAAGCCCATTAACTCCACACTATCTATAAAAAAAAACATCTTGAAACTTAAAATTTTTAGATAAAATTACGTTGGGGAAATAGGACTATTTGCTTAAAAATTAGGAAAATTCCATTGGTTTCCAAAAAAAAATTTTTTGGGGTTGCGACTTTTGGCAGAGGAATAAAATTTTTAAAGCAGCCGGGGCGGGGCTGCAAAAATTTTGAGAAATTTTTGAAATTTTTTTTAAATTACCCTTTGTAAATGTAATCTTTTAAAATTTATATTTTATAAAATGTTTTTCTGTTACGAATATTGGAAGGGCTGAAAACCTTTAAATGGCAAATTACAGCCTTAATAAAAAAACCATAGGGCTTAGGATCAAATTTGGGAAAAATTTTTTTTCCTTTTTTTGGGTGTCATTAAAAAAGTTTCTTTGACCCGGGGCCAAATTTTTTAAAAGCAAAAACTGCTTTTTGAGGAAAACCCGATTATGTTCAATAGTTTTAAGCAACCTCTATCATTGGCATGAAACCCGAAGTCCCCCGAAAAGAAAGAATGTAAGTAAAGTAGAAAAAAAAAATTGGGGGTGGCCAGCCTTTTTTAAACCCCAACCTTACTTTATACCTCAATAGTTCCCCCCTGATCCTCACCCGATTACACGAACCAGTTTCCCCCGTTTTTTGGCCACATTTTTGGGGGCCTTAATAAAAGAACCTTGTGGTAGGGTTTGGTGATCAAAATTAAAAGAAAAGGAGGCAAAAACCTTGGGTTTTTCACAAAGACCAATATTGTCCTTGACACAGGGGTTTTTCACTCACCCGGACCAGGGACCCCCGGTGAGCTTTGAAGCCCGGGGAAAAGGACACGACGGGGGCTCCCCGCTCCGAAATCAGCCAGAAAAGAAGAGAAAAGGGAAAAAAGAGAGAGAGACAAAAAAAACCTGGGGCCCAATCTAAGGAACAAAGGGGCTTAAAAAGAATTTTTTTTGAGTATAACAGGGTCAGTACAAGAAAATCTTTCGGGAATGAAAGAGTTTAGCAAACCAAACAAACTGCAATGGTTTACCAAGGAACAAGGGGTAAATTAGTCACTAATCAGGGGACAATCCACATTCAAAAAGGGGAAATTTACTAACCCTTTTTTCTTAAAAAGGGTTTCCTCTGAACTTTGTTCCCTGGCTTTGGCGGTGTTCTCGGGATTCTCTTTTTTGTTTAAAGGGAATCAGCCCTTCCGTGTTGGATGGGGGAAATTTCCGGGGTGGGGTCTGGAGCACATCAGGGGGAAACTGGGCCATCTAGTTATTTTCAGAACCCCCGGGGCCCTTTTGGGTGCGCGGCACTTAGGGCCCCTTTAAATTTGACGGGTTGTTCGGGGTTTTTCGGTTCCACCGGAAGTCCGTCTCCTTTGGGGTTTTTATGTGGGGCACGATTTTCCTCATGCATTGCGGGGAATGGGCCTCACTGTTGGGGAGGGGAAGTCCATATTTTTCTTGAGTTGTTCAGGAAAATGGTGTTTTTTCCTGATCAGGGTGGGGGTGCCATCAAACCGTTTTTGGTTCACGACGTCAGCACTCCTGTCTAGTTGCGAGACACACAAAATCTCCTCGAGCTTGGCAGGCAAAGGGATCCTCTTGAGGTGAGGACGGTCCCAGGTTCCATTTAGGTGCTACGGGGTATTTGGGGTTCCTATCAATTTTTTAAGAGGATCGGCCTGTTCTTTTGAACAAGGGAAAACCCTTTTCCCCCGTTTTTTCAAGGATTTAGGGCCCCTTTCCGAGAGGGGGGAACCAGGCTTTCTCTAGGTCCCCCAGGGGGGTTTGACATTCCCTTTATCTTGTGAATAAAAAGGACCCGCATTCAAGTCACGCAGGAAATCCGGCCAATTTCGAGTCAGGGATCTCGGGGTTTCCCTTCCACTTTAGGCAGCAAATCCGGGTCCCTCTTGATACAATAGCTCAAGAGGATCCTCAAATTCTTATGGGAAAACTGGGGTTCCTCTTTTTTCAAAGCCCCCTAATCCTTCCCCCATCTAAAGTTTTGGTACATGGAAATTTTTGTCGATTTGATGTGCTAAATTGATGTTTTTCTAATTTAGGGCGGGGTTCTCGGGGGAATCCTGGGGTTGCCCAAAGGAAATCAAGCCACTTTTTCTTGTTTATGGGAACGCGGATGGGTCTTAACAAGAGAGAATCTGGATCATACAGTTTTAAATTGGGGGAAAACGGAACTCAATTTAGTTGCTGCGTGACTCAGGGCCTCTAAACGTGACAGGTTCTTGAGATCTGGATTCCATCAGGAACTCGGGCTTTTGTTTTTGGAACAGAATTTTTGCCCAGCAGGGGCCTTACTTTGGGAGGTTGGATCTCTGATTTCCGGAAGCGGGTCCATGGGTTATCTGATAGGAATTATTGCCATCAAAACGTCCTTTGTTGGAGAGGGACCTTTCAGTTCGAGGGACCTGGGATTCATCGAGGTTGAGGGACGGGATCCCTTTGAATCCGAATGGATCCATCCATCTAGGTTCGGTCACTCGATTCTACATTTTCAGGGTAGGTTATGCCCTTTTGCGACTTGGAACCCGGGTTCCTTTCGATTCCAAGGGATTTGGTTCCCTAATTTTGAGAGGAACTAGGTCTTTCTTTAAGCCTAAGGATCAATTCCTCATCTTGAATAACTACCCATTCAGTCCTGGAATCAGGATATTCGAGCCGTCTCAGTTCGGTGAATGAGTTGCTAAAGTCCTGTCAACATCGCTTAAAGTCTTTTAGATTTGGACAAGTTTCATTTGTTTAAATCGAATAGGGAGTACTCTCATCTCAGATGATTTCCGTATAGCATAATTAGTCTTACATAACTTGTTAATGGACTAATTTAAGGTTCTTAGCAAATATTTTTATTAATATTAAAATCATACATTTAAAATATATGAACATTTCCATTCAGTTAAATTGATTAGTATTTGGATTATTACTAGCCAAACAATCAAACTTTGAAATAAACCTCTTTGATAGTCAGACTTATAATTTAAATTAATTCATTGAAATACCAAATAAATTCATTTCACTAGTCAAATCATCAGACCTGTAAAACCTTTTAAGAGAACCATTTAAATAATTTTTATAAAATATAATTCTTTAAAGAGCTTAGCCAATTTACAAAATTCTATATTTATCAAAAACTCAAATTTGTATACTATCAAAGAATTATTAAGAAGATATTATAATATAAATAAAATTTTTCAATTGAGCTTTAAGTACAACAAGTATTATAAATTATATTTTATATAAAGAAGTCTAATAATTAAAAAATAATTAATAAACAGATTAAATTAATTGGAAACATTTAACCACCTAAAATGAAACATTATCCAAATAAATTTGATCAATTCAAAACAAAATTATAATAATTGAATAAATTAATATTATAAATTACAACTTGATTACCTTGTAAAAATTAACTAATTGGCCATTAAAAAAAATTTGGGAGCAATTATGAATGAATAGATTTAAACAGTACAGGATGCAAAAAATGATATAGTTTCTTGCTTTAATTATTTAAAGTAATCATTATTCAAAAAGTTTGGAATGTTGAGAGAAATGAAGACAACTTAATAGAAAAATTTACACTTTAATGTTAATGAGGTCAAGAATATTTATTGTTTAGGTTTAAAAGGTGTTTCTGTTACGAACTGGAAATTAAACAAACATGAATAATAGTATAAGAGCATAGGTGATCATTGGCAATAATGTTTAAATGGTTACGATCTTAAAGTTGATAGCCAGAAATAAAGAATAATGGAAGCACTTGTTAAAAACAGATTAGCTTCAACTTGAAGACCCATCCTTGCATGAAACAAGAGTCCTGAATGTAAAGATTGGAGTCATAGAAATATGGGGCCTAACTTTGACCGGAACTGTGTATTGGTATCAGAATTAAAGAGTCACACTCGTTAAATGGTTTACTCGGATCATGCCAAATTAGGGCTCTTAATGACGACCTCGACAGTTGGGATAACCAAGAGAAAAGTGAGCCTGGTTCAGCAGCCAAGTGCCAGAAGGAGGAATACAAGAGAGGCATAAAAGAGGATCTTGAAGCCGAGGAAAAGGGCCTTCGTGTTTCAGTCAAAAGTCCAGAAATACTTTTTGAGGAAGAAAGTTAGAAACAAAAAACGACTGGGTACCAAGTTATGGAACAAGGTATTTAGATGTCGAGAATACACTCAAAGACAAACAGTTTTGGTAATGATGTCTCTGCAACAATTCCTTGGTTTCGAGGACAGGATTCTTCTGTTAGGGAAATCGATCTCATGAGGGATGGGTTTGTTTCTTGAAAGAATGTTGCTAACTGGTTTTCTGGACGTCCACGTGTTCGGGTGCTTCTTGTTTAAGCATAGCATTCAGTGTTGGTGGGATTCTCTTGTGTCATCCAGGAAGTCCATTTGGATCATTGGGTCATTGCATCGGAGCATTGGGTGCATGGTCACTTGGCGAGGACTATTGATTTTGGTGTGAGGAACTGTGTTCATTCGGAGTCCAGTTTGGTCAATGGATTGGACGATTTACTGTAGCATCTGTCTCGGAATGGGCCATCTGTTGTAGGGAGTCTGATTTGCAGGCAATGCATACTTGGTGAACGATCCAGAGGATGTCCATCAATGTTTTACGGGAATATTTGTTCCAATCAGAGTGTCAGGCTTGGTCTTTTGAAAAGATCCCTTCTGACGGTTTCCAGGGATTGAGGCCATGAATGGGAATCCTATTTTAAGGGCAGGGCAGGCATTCTTCTTTTGAGAAGGACCGCTTAATTCGAGGAAGATTGAGCAGGATGGGAACCAGGCTTCTTGTCCTTGATCTTACTGGAGATCAGGATTAAATGGGATTGCAACATAGTCTTGTGTTGTACTGGAACATCGGTCTAGATCTAACTGAGAGGTCTCTGAATCTTGGAGTGCGAGTCAAGCCATTTGGACTGATGTTTGACTGGAACTGTCATTTGAGTGAATTGGATCTACTTGCGGTGTCATCATTGAATGGACAGACCATTCATTTGCTGCACGCAGGCTCTAAACTTGTGACAGTGTCTGAGGACTCTCGATCCTCCAGAATCGGTCTTTCGTGTTGTGAACAAGAATTTATCTGCACCCAATCAGGGAATGACCTCTTGCGAGGAATCGCTATTTCTCGAGTTGCGGGAACTGGTATATCTCGAGTTAGATGGATGCCTCAATCAGTTTGTTCTGAAGTAGATCATTCATTGCGAGGACACCTCGAGATTCCACGAGGCTGGCGGCACGGATGCCACTTTCGTAACTTGAGCCGGGGTCCCTTCTCCACTGATTGATTCTATCATTTAAGTCAGGTCTTGTCCTTGACATGAATCAATCCTCTCGAATTTTCAGGTGTGAGCCCTGTCGACATGAGGCGGGATAGCTTTCCAAAGTCTCCATAGGATTCCACATCCTCATCTGGAGATGAAGACTAGCCTGATTCAGTCTGAGGGAAATCCGGGCATATTCGAGTACGCATCGGTTTCTTCCACGAGGCGCAATCAGTCCCTTCACAACCTTAGCAAGAGAGCTTCGTCAGGTTGGTGAATGTCATTCGTTGATCAAATAGGAATCAGCTCTCATCTGAATATTGGAACCCGAGCTTTTCTTGTGTTGCTAACTGTGTTCCTCGGACTTATTAGTTCTATACACAAATTCTTGTATGTTAGCATTATGATCTTGAAATATTTATCAATCATATTATGTCATACCCTTCCAGTCAAAATATATTTTATATCGCTAAACCTCCTCTCTGCAAGAAAATCCTTAGATAAGCATGTTCACATTAACCTTTAAAAACTAATCATTGGAATGACCAGCCACAACAATTCTATACTTGTTCGAAAACTCCGCAACCGGTCACTTATAAGGACATCCATATAGATCATAGACTTATCTAAAATTTTCATCTCACCTAAATTTAAATTTTTTTATAATATTATAAAAGTACCTTTTGACAATCATATGTACCAACCAAGGCATAGCAATATTATATATTTGATGACAAGAAGTCTACAATAAAATAATTAATTGAATCAATTCACAATAATAACATTATACCATTGACCCCTTCGGTCATGAAGCATCCAAAGAGCCATTAACTCACACTATTATACAAAACTTGAAACTTAGATAATTTTGATACATAGATAGTTGAATAGAATCTACTTGCTTAAAATTAAGTAAATCTCATTAGTCAACAAAACTTTGGTTGCGATGTGCAGAGAATGATGAAGCAGAGGCAGCAGCAAGATTTAGATATTTGTAATGTTTATGACCTTTAAATGTAATATTTAATTATTTATAATAGGTTTGTCTTGACGATATTGAAGGCTAGAAATCCTTAATGGAATACAGCTAATAGACGCATGGCAGGACAATTGGAATATTTTCTTTGGCATTACGTTTCTTGACCCGGACAAATTATAAGTCAACTGCATTTATGAGGAATCAGGATTTGTCAACTATGTTTGAAGCACTCTATATTGGATAAACAAGTCAATGTAAAGAATGAATAAGTAGAAAAATATGGCTGCCACCTTACCAAGCTGTCTTTCGACCCAATATCAGAGTCACTCACCCGATTAAGTACGTGTCCCTGTTCTTTGGCCACATTGCTGGTCCTTAATGACAACTGTGTAGGTTGGGACAGTAAAAGAGGAGAGGGATATCCTGGTTACACAAGACATATTGCTTGACACAGGCTTGCATCATCACAAGTACCAGCACCTCTCGTGGTCTTGAACCCGGGAAAAAGTAGCCAGGTTCCACCAAAGTCAGCCAAAGATAGAGAAGGAAAAGAAGAGAGCAAAAAAAAAAAAAAAAAACAAAAGAAGAACCCAAAAAAAAAAAAAGGAAAAAAAAATATTAAGAACAATCACATCTCAGAAGGAATATAGAGTTTTAAGGTCTTAATGTTTCTGTTACGTCGTGATCTTTGTGTTTAAAGAAGTCGCCTTCGGTTGATGGAACGGATCTTAGCCATGCGGATCATCTCAGTTATTGACGACCTTTCGGTGCGCGCACTGGGCCCTATGCTGTGACGGGTTCGTCTTTGGTTACAGAATCAGTTCCTTTGTGTTGATTGGGACACGATTTGCTCGCATGATTGCGGAATGGTGCCTCACTTTGGGAGGGAAGTTATTTCTGGTTCAGAAACTGTGATATTCGAGTCAATGGATGCCTCAACTGTTGGTCAGACGTCACTCTGTCTGTTGCAGACACTCAAATCTGAGTTGCATGCAATAGCATCCTGGGAGACCCAGGTTCCATCAGTGCTACGGATATGGATCCATCATTTCAAGACAGCATCGTTTTTGAAGAGAAATCCCTTTCCTCTCGTTCAAGGTGTGAGGCACTTGTCCAAAGGGAACCAGCTTTTTAGGGTCTCAAGGTCGCTCTTCTGTGAGATAAAGTCAGCCATCAAGTCACGCAGAAATCCCCTATTCGAGTCGGGATTGGGCTCATCAGCAGCAATCCGGTCTTTGATCATATAGCTCGAGAGGATCTAGAATTCTATGAGAAGCGGCGTTCCTCTTGAAACGCTATCTGCTTCTATCAGATGTTTTGGTACAGCTTGTCGATTTTGTGCAAACTGAGTTTTTGACTTAAGGTGTCTGGATCTCTGAGTGCCAAAGGAATCAGCCACTGTTTTTTGGACGCGGATGGCTTTCAACATGATGAAACTGACCATATCGAGTTGATGGGGAACCGAGCATAGTCTGCGTGTCAGGGCCTAACTTTGCTGTTCTGAGACTCTTGATCCTCCAGAC